>JAESVK010054728.1:0-22021 GCA_017140935.1 Hamamelis virginiana | reverse complement strand
ATTGTTCCATAAAAAAAATGACACTATTAAAATAAATCATAAACATGCAAATATAGAACATATAAATGATAACAAACATAAATGCAAATGAAATAACACCCCCCCTCCAACTTAAAACCCAACATTGTCCCCAATGATGGTAAGGGAAAAGGACACAAAAAGAAAAAGACGCAAAAGACATTAATGGTGAAAAATGAACACCCCTCCAACTTAAATCCTAGTATTGTCCCCAATGATGGAGAACACCAAAGAACGGACCGAGAAGGACGGAAAATTCAAGCACCGAACAAAAGCTAACAAAAACTAACCGACACAGGGACTCTAAAAAATAAATTCGACACATAGGTTTCCTCCCAAGAAGAGCTAAGTTTAACGTCCTCAGCCAGACGTAGTGGTAGTTCTCAGTCGAACTCATAAGTGGGGTCCTCAAGATTCATGGACTCAACTACCATACCATCCCGAGTCAAATCCTCATTTCCAAAGCCTTCGATATAAGGCTTAAGCCTTTGGCCATTCACCGTAAATGAAGAACCATTACGGGGATTGTGAATCTCAATAGCACCGTGGGGAAAGACATTGGTAACCGTGTAAGGCCCGTCCCATCGAGACCTTAGTTTGCCCGGAAATAATCGCAACTTGGAATTAAAAAGCCAAACTAGTTGACTAGGCTCAAAAGATTTTCGAGTAATATGTTTATCATGAAATCCTTCATTTTGGCCTTATAAATTTTTGAACTTTCATATGCCTCGTTGCGAATTTCCTCGAGCTCACTATGTTGAAGTCGGCGGTGAGAACCCGCTTCCTTCATTTCAAAATTAAACTGACGAATAGCCCAAAGGGCTTTATGTTCGAGCTCAACGGGAAGATGGCATGGTTTTCCATAAACGAGCCGGTAAGGGGACATGCCAATGGGAGTTTTATAAGCTGTACGGTAAGCCCAAAGAGCATCGACAAGTCTCAAAGACCAATCGTTAAGGTCGGGCTTGACTGTTTTCTCCAAAATATGTTTTATCTACCGATTGGACACTTCCACTTGCCCACTAGTTTGGGGATGATATGGGGTCGCGACTTTATGGGTAATGGAGTATTTGGCAACAAGTGCCGCAAAAGGTTTATTATTAAAGTGTGAACCTCCATCACTAATGATAGCCCTAGGACACCCAAATGGAGAGAACACGTTCTCTTGAAGGAACTTCAGAACTACCTTATGATCATTTGTCCTAGTGGCAACTGCCTCTACCCATTTAGACACATAATCCACAGCCACTAGGAGAAGAGTTTAGCTGCTCATGATCGGGGCTGAATCACCGGAGGTCTTCGTTCCTTCCATGTGCAGCCAAAATCCAAGTGGAATGGTGTGAGAGAGATGATAGAGGGATGAAAGAGAGAGATGAAGTATATGAGAGGCTAGGTTAGGTCTGGATATCTCAAAGAAGTCTGAAAAGTTCCTTTAAATACTGAATAACAAACCTACTAAAATTGAACTCTCCAAAAACAACTTAAAAAGCAGTTAAAATTCGCGTGCACGGCTCCCGAGGACCCCTATCGATAGGCAAGGGATAGCCTATCGATAGGGATAAAAAAATAGAAAACACATGCTCTGTCTATCGATAGGCTGGCTGTCTGGCTATCGATAGACAGGCCCCATCGATAGGCCAGCTATCGATCAACTCCAAATTGCCCCATTTGCTTCTTTTGTGCTTCCAGAAGGTGCCCAGGTACTTCCTTGCATCTTTTTGAGTGTTTTTCATTCCCTTTGACTCCACTTGTAGCTTCATTCGGGAACGTTTGCAGAGAACCCACCTCAAAAGTGCTCGAATTACTGCTTTTATGAAGAATTCCTACAAAACACGGGGAAAAACAATAAGTTCATGGTTTATGACTATTAAATAACAAAGTTCAAGTAAAATCTGGTAATAATAAGTCGAAAAGACTCAATAAGTGCATTGATTGCAGAGCAATCACACCCTCCAACTTAAACTTTGCTAGTCCCTAGCAAACCACTGAATCTTAAAATAATATTAAAATAAAGAAAAACTAACTATCCATAAACAATAAAACTAAATAAAAGCCACTTTCGCAGGGAATCGTGATTGCATTTAGCGTATGCAACAAGCCTTTAAACCCCTAGGTTACCCCTAGTGGACGAGTTATAGTCTCGTGAGGGTTTGCAGAAATGATACCCACAAACATAAAGACTGATTCAAATTACAAAAAAACAAAAACAAAAATGGAAAAGACTCAACAAAACATGCAATCCCAACAGATAAACAATTCCCATACTTGATTACTCGAATATAATATGCATATTACACCACTGAAGATACATAATTCGTGTACAACTAGAACTAGTTCTGAATAAACAAGTTCTCAAATGTGTATGTGGGTGTAACTAGTTGTTAATGAACCTGTAACGTTTAAAGCTCATAAAAGTAACCCTGTAGTGAATTTCAACTTCAAATTCTCACTATGGTGTTCACTCTCAAAAAGAACATATCACTGAAATGGGTATGAGGAATATAGATTGTCCCATAAAGAATATATAAGTTGGAAAACTCATACATAAAGCTCAAGGAATAGAGAGTACTGAAATAATAACAATTATGCACCAAAATTCACTAATTTATATCACACATATGGCATAGAAATAAATAATATTCATAAGGGAACAATAAGCAGAAATAAAATAGAAACCAAGGACTTGTATTAGCTGTAATGTAATTGGGTTACAAAAAGAATAGGTTTACCAAAATTACGATGATTTAATAATATGGTTCAGGAATCTACCCTAAATCATCCTCCTATACCTATACCCCAAAACTACTGACTCGAAAATAAACTAAACAAAGGACTGACTGACTCACTGACAACACAACCTATTACTAAACCCTAGACTAGACAAGACAGAAAAAGACAAAAAACAACGAAACTAAACACCACCCTCATCAGCATCAGAACGCTGCTCAACTCGAGCTCTCATCTCATCTTGTGGACCCTCCGGTACCACATCCTCTGCATGAGTATCCCCAGCTGGGATCTCAGCTCCAACCTCATCAGGCTCATCAAACAGTGCAAAATCAACACCAGTGAGAGATAGCTCCTGCTGAATACGCCAAAGAACTCTCTGCCGGGCAGACTGACGCTGCAGCTCAGCTCGGATCTGCTCCTGCTCTCGCATAATAGTCTGCTACCCCTCAAAAAGCTGCTGAAGCATACTCTCAACACTAGGTTATACAGGCATATTGGATGGCTCACCCTCGACAGATGGCTCGAGTGGCTCAGATCTGGCTCGCTAGCAGAGACAACCGGCCTATTCCTCTTCTTCATTCCCCCACTCGCCTGTGCTCTAGCGGCTTTCTGAGCCCGCTCAATAGTAACCGGAGTAATAGGACCCTCGCCCCATAAAAATGTCTCTTCGGAATCCACTCCAGCTTCTATACAGAATTTGGTAATCATTTGGGGAAAAGGCATGTTGTTGTGAGGACGGGCAGTGATGTAGGACTTAATTTCATTGAAAATTAAAAGTGCAATGTCCATAGTTGTCTCTGCCATAAACTCAACTAAATACTGCATTGCATCCAAAGAAGCTAAGGTATCTGTCCCACGAGGTCGAAGATTTGCAAATAAAATTTTATTCATCGCCGCATATTCAGGTTTCATGTTACCGGCGGAAAACAGCTTTCCCTCTCCCTTATTCACATCAATACAAGCGAGTTCTGCACAAGCTAGAGGACCCTTCAGAGGAAAGCCTCCATGGGGAAACTCCACAGATGATGGGACGGGCCGTGTACACCCCAGATAGGTGGCAATCATATCTATGGTGATCGTGACAGTGTGGTCTCCAATCTCAGTGGAAATAGACTCATCGTCAAGCTCGTCCTCCCTCGCCGCAATGTAAAACTGGCGTACTAAAGAGGGTTTGTATCCCTCACCCTTCTCCATCCACGCAGTCAATTCGCGCCACATCAGTTTCTGAACAATAATGCTATCCTCGCCAAAAGAGATAGCACTGACATAACGCTCGCAATTGAATCTGCGAGACTCAATGAATTCTTCCCAAGACTGTGTATTTCCCTTTTTCTTCTTCTGTAGAGGAACAGTAGTAGCAGGCATACGCCGAGTCTGTGTGCCAGCCTCTTTGGCTGGTCTCTTAGCTCGTGCGGGTGTATCAACGGAATCTACATCATCAGAATATGCACCCGAAATATCACCTGCTGGTCGTCTATATCCTGGATCCGAAGTGGAATCACTGAAATCGGTACTCGACTCCGACGACTCATCCCGAACTCTCTTTCCTTTCTCTGAATATGTGGCAACAGCTCGGCGAGGCCTAGGAGGTGCAGGGGCTGCCTGATCTGCGATCTGTACACTCTTCAATGGTACTGGTGCCGGTTTAGTTTTCTGAACAAACCGGGTTTTGTCCTTCTTACCCTTCGAAGCAGATTGGGCGGTTTGCTTTAGTTTTCCCATGTTCTAAAACCAAAATTTAACTCTCAATACTTCAGTCACAACAGCCTCATAAACTATTTCAACCCAATACACAGCAAGTTAATCAACAAACACAGTAACAACACAACACTGCAGCTCAACAGTTTCAATTCTGCAATTCTCCACTACTCAATCCCCAAACGCAACAACAATTCAAACTCAATTCTATGAAGATCCACAACCACACCTCACTCACAATCACTTCACAACCGTAATTCGACCTCTAACATCCAACAGTAGTGCCAAAAAAAAAATAACAGAGTAAATTATCAAATATGTAGGGTCACCAAAGTTTTAGCAAAAGTCTTAAAATTGGAATTATGGAAGTTTGATGGTTGGGAAATTGAAGTGAGTGTTTGGATTTTAATGGAAATAGGGTTTTGGTCACTTGAAGAAAGGGAATAAAATGGAGTTCGACTAGCTGGGATGAGGGTTTATGTGAGGTGTTGAATTGGGAAAATGGAAATGATGAAGGTTTAGGAAGCTTACCGGCGGTGAGGAATGTGTCGACAACAACTATGGTGGTTTGGGGTTGATGAATGTTGTTGGCGGTGGAATGGTCTGCTCTGAGATGGTCGACGGCGACAATAGAGTTGGTCGGCAGCAAGTGAGTTGGTCGGCGGCAAGAGCAAGCTTGCCGGTG
Organism: Hamamelis virginiana; assembly: GCA_017140935.1. Classification (NCBI taxonomy): domain Eukaryota; kingdom Viridiplantae; phylum Streptophyta; class Magnoliopsida; order Saxifragales; family Hamamelidaceae; genus Hamamelis; species Hamamelis virginiana. Next base: position 16,890 of record JAESVK010054728.1, on the reverse strand, counting down.
GTTGACTGGTCGGCGGCGGGATTTGGTTGGCTGGCGATGGAGTTGCCGGCGGTGGAGTATGATTTTGGGGAAAGTGGGTTTAAGTTTGAAAACCAAAAACCATAACCTAAGGTAAAACAAATCGGGCTTTGACTGCTGGGTAAAAAAAAAAAAAAATTTATTATTTTTTTTTTCATTTGAGCAAACCTATCGATAGACTAAACCCTAGGCTATCGATAAGCTCGAAATTTCCTTGCACTCCCCCCTGTCTATCGATAGGGATGCTCTGGGATCGATAGGTAACCTATCGATGAGACAAGCTTTTCAAATTTTTTCAATGTTTCTTCATCCACTAGCTTCCAAAGCACTGACAACACCCTTTTCACAAAATTTCACCCTGCAACTGACTTTCGGCATATTTGGCACTGATGATTCTTTCTTCTCATTCCTGAACTGCCTGAAAACTGCTTTAAACCACGACCCGAATATACAGAACCACAACCAAACCCTTCTTAGGATCCTAGTGCAAGAACGAATGGATATGGAGGCTCGAACATGGGTTCAAGTGGAGACTCGACTTGACAGACTTGATAGACAGACGACACAGGCTCAAGGACTCAAAAGAAAGCCTTGATTTCAAATTCAATTATGCATTATGTTCCCAAATGATCAGAAGTTATCCATGCTATAATGTGCATATAATTCAGCAAACATCGATGCATAATTTTAAAACGAAAAACCAAATACACTGAACTGATTAAAGAGTATTATTTAACCCAAGAAAGGTATGTATGGCTCAAAGTAAGCATAAAGGGTTATAAGTCTCCATTCTATTTCAAAGTTACCATTTATATGCTAAATTCATCAAGGAACATTTCACCAAGGTCTATGCATGTGTCTTATTTGAGAACAAGTTCAATTATCACTAGAGCCTTATTGTGCATTTATTATGATCCAATGGGTATAAAATATGCATGAAAATTGGAGAAATCAGCATAATAAATTGTTCCATAAAAAAAATGACACTATTAAAATAAATCATAAACATGCAAATATAGAACATATAAATGATAACAAACATAAATGCAAATGAAATAACACCCCCCCTCCAACTTAAAACCCAACATTGTCCCCAATGATGGTAAGGGAAAAGGACACAAAAAGAAAAAGACGCAAAAGACATTAATGGTGAAAAATGAACACCCCTCCAACTTAAATCCTAGTATTGTCCCCAATGATGGAGAACACCAAAGAACGGACCGAGAAGGACGGAAAATTCAAGCACCGAACAAAAGCTAACAAAAACTAACCGACACAGGGACTCTAAAAAATAAATTCGACACATAGGTTTCCTCCCAAGAAGAGCTAAGTTTAACGTCCTCAGCCAGACGTAGTGGTAGTTCTCAGTCGAACTCATAAGTGGGGTCCTCAAGATTCATGGACTCAACTACCATACCATCCCGAGTCAAATCCTCATTTCCAAAGCCTTCGATATAAGGCTTAAGCCTTTGGCCATTCACCGTAAATGAAGAACCATTACGGGGATTGTGAATCTCAATAGCACCGTGGGGAAAGACATTGGTAACCGTGTAAGGCCCGTCCCATCGAGACCTTAGTTTGCCCGGAAATAATCGCAACTTGGAATTAAAAAGCCAAACTAGTTGACTAGGCTCAAAAGATTTTCGAGTAATATGTTTATCATGAAATCCTTCATTTTGGCCTTATAAATTTTTGAACTTTCATATGCCTCGTTGCGAATTTCCTCGAGCTCACTATGTTGAAGTCGGCGGTGAGAACCCGCTTCCTTCATTTCAAAATTAAACTGACGAATAGCCCAAAGGGCTTTATGTTCGAGCTCAACGGGAAGATGGCATGGTTTTCCATAAACGAGCCGGTAAGGGGACATGCCAATGGGAGTTTTATAAGCTGTACGGTAAGCCCAAAGAGCATCGACAAGTCTCAAAGACCAATCGTTAAGGTCGGGCTTGACTGTTTTCTCCAAAATATGTTTTATCTACCGATTGGACACTTCCACTTGCCCACTAGTTTGGGGATGATATGGGGTCGCGACTTTATGGGTAATGGAGTATTTGGCAACAAGTGCCGCAAAAGGTTTATTATTAAAGTGTGAACCTCCATCACTAATGATAGCCCTAGGACACCCAAATGGAGAGAACACGTTCTCTTGAAGGAACTTCAGAACTACCTTATGATCATTTGTCCTAGTGGCAACTGCCTCTACCCATTTAGACACATAATCCACAGCCACTAGGAGAAGAGTTTAGCTGCTCATGATCGGGGCTGAATCACCGGAGGTCTTCGTTCCTTCCATGTGCAGCCAAAATCCAAGTGGAATGGTGTGAGAGAGATGATAGAGGGATGAAAGAGAGAGATGAAGTATATGAGAGGCTAGGTTAGGTCTGGATGCCTCAAAGAAGTCTAAAAAGTTCCTTTAAATACTGAATAACAAACCTACTAAAATTGAACTCTCCAAAAAAAACTTAAAAAGCAGTTAAAATTCGCGTGCACGGCTCCCGAGGACCCCCCTATCGATAGGCAAGGGATAGCCTATCGATAGGGATAAAAAAATAGAAAACACATGCTCTGTCTATCGATAGGCTGGCTGTCTGGCTATCGATAGACAAGCCCTATCGATAGGCCATCGATAGGCCAGCTATCGATCAACTCCAAATTACCCCATTTGCTTCGTTTGTGTTTCCAGAAGGTGCCCAGGTACTTCCTTGCATCTTTTTGAGTGTTTTTCCTTCCCTTTGACTCCACTTGTAGCTTCATTCGGGAACGTTTGCAGAGAACCCACCTCAAAAGTGCTCGAATTACTGCTTTTATGAAGAATTCCTACAAAACACGGGGAAAAACAATAAGTTCATGGTTTATGACTACTAAATAACAAAGTTCAAGTAAAATCTGGTAATAATAAGTCGAAAAGACTCAATAAGTGCATTGATTGCAGAGCAATCAGTAGCCATCCTTTGGTATGTCGTGCCAGCATTCTTAAGGCCGAAGGGCATAACCCGATAACAAAATGTCCCCCATTATGTGATGAAGGCAGTCTTTTCCATATCTTGAGAAGCCATTTTGATCTAGTTGTAACCCGAAAAACCATCCATAAAAGACAAGAGTGCATGGCCGGCAGTGTTGTCGACCAATACGTCTATATGAGGCAGAGGGAAATCATCCTTAGGACACGCCTTATTGAGATCTCTGAAATCAACACACATTCGTACTTTCCCGTCCTTCTTAGGCACTGGAACGATGTTGTCTAACCATTCTGGGTACTCCACTACTTGTAGAAATCCGGCATTCATCTGCTTGATCACCTCATCCTTAATCTTCAAGGCCCATTCTGGCTTCATTCTCCGCAACTTCTGTTTGACTGGCTTCATGTTCGGATCAGTGGGGATGAAGTGCTGCACAATGTCGGGATCAATGCCTGGCATATCTTGGTACGACCATGCGAAAGCTTCAATATTCTCTTTCAAAACCTCTACCAATGATTCCCTCTCTTGCGGCGACAGTGTTGATCCAATTTTAATTATTTTAGGTGATTCATCCGTCCCTAAATTGATTGAAATTAATTCATCCATGTTAGGTTGAGCGTGCCCCTTTCCATATTGCTCGTCGAGCTCAGGAGGAACATCCTCACGCGGGTCTATGTTCATGCCATACAAATCCAGAGATGATAAAAAAGAGATACTGCAAGAGAGATGAGAAGAGAATGAATACTTCTTTTATTATTTGAAAGTTGAATAACAGAACACAGAAGATAAAACAAACTGACACTCATACCTCTTCAAATGAGATTGAGGTTTTTTTATTGGAAACAAGGAAATCCTATACTACTACAAAGAAAGCTGGGAAATCCTATTCTACTGAAGACACCTACAAGTTATCATCAGATGGAAGTGACTCGATCTCCTCACAATCATGGATGAAAGGACAATCTTCAAAGCCCCAGTTTGGTAAAGGTGGAGTTGTAGGCTCAATTGGATAAATCGCCTCGACCTCATAAGTATGCAATTCGAGACACAGAACCGCCTGCTCGGGCTCTCTTTCGATAGCCTGTACATACTCGAACCCTGACAGTAGCACTTCTGATGACTCCTGGCTGATCTCACAGATTGGCACTCGACTATTCCGGTTCATCTCCATATCCTCTTTCAAAGTGACCACTGACCCCTGATAAGGAAACTTAATCTTCTGGTGAAGTGATGACGGTACAGCCCCGGTCGGATGAATCCACGGTCTTCCCAAAAGCAGATTAAAACTGGCTGGCACATCTAGGATCTGAAAATCAACATTGAATTCAACTGGCCCAATAACAACTGGAAGAGTCACCATTCCCACAACTTCTCTGCGAGTGTTGTCATAAGCCCTGACAGTCTGTCCTGATGGCGAAAACTCAGATGGTTCAATCCCCAATGTAGTAGTAGTACTGAGCGGACACACATTCAACGCTGACCCATTATCAGATAAAACTGAGGGAACCCTTTTCCCCAAAATATCCACAGTGATATACAGAGCTGGCAGATGATTACTCCCACTCTTGGGTAAGTCAGATTCAGTAAATGAGATGAACGGTCCATGATGAACCGGATTTACTAAACCTACCAAACCCTCAGGGGACGTATCAATAGGGAACCTGCACCTGATTGAGCAACCGAAGCACCGTCTGCCTGTGTTTCTGTGAAGCCATAAGCAATCCCCAAATGGTAATGTTAGCCTGTGTTCTCTTCAACTGTTTCAGTATCTCTTCCTCTTCTTCTATGACATCTGATCGCTGACCCTTCTCTAATTCCCCCAACAGATTACTGGCTTCCAAATGAGCTGGCTTGAAATGGCGTCCGCCTCGAGTCAGATGGTCTACTTCCTCATCACTGGCCCACAGATTCTCTATGGTTTCAGGTGTGCTCATGAGATCCTCCCATTCAATCATACCGATCAAATCACTGTCTTCCTCGGTGATCTTCACGACTGAAGAGGTTCCATTCTCAAACTGTTTCTGCATGGTATCCTGACTCAACCCTTCGGGTGAAGAAGGAATATCTGGTTCAACTTCTGCAGGTAAATCATCCCATCCCGTTGGAATGATAGGTTCATCAGACATCTTTCTTGATGAATAGAGCACATAATAATCAAATTTGCCCCTCGATTCTCCTAACAATCCGACCTCCGGGTCTCCCGCTAGATATCTCTCCTTCAACTGACGTTGAGAATTCCCACTTCTAGGAGCTTCTTCGAGAACTTCAGGTTGCTCAGGTTCTTCATACTGATACAATTCTCCATCGTCAAGTAAATCCTGAATCAGTTTCCCTAAAACTCTGCAATTCTCCGTGTCATGCCCGAAGATGTTGTGGTACTGGCAAAAAGGCTTATGGAAGCGGGGTATGAGTGGGGTAATGAGGCCTTGGGATCGGGCTTGGTAAAAGGCTTCGGTTAAGGTAGTTTTGAGTGGGACATATGGGCGGATTGGGTGACGAATTTTTGGGTCGTCGAGGCCCAGGGCATTGATTTGAGCTGGTGGTGGTACAGTATGGGTTGGAAGAGGGTTACTGGTGACATTTGGTTGACTTGGTGGATTTGGTGGGGCAATGACTTTCTTGTCAATGAGGTCTTGGATTTCATGGCGAAGGCGCATGCATTGGTTGGTGTGATGGCCCTTAGATTGGTGGAACTGACAATACTCATTCTCCTTGAAGTTTCTGGGTAATGGATCTGGAAGAGGCCGGGGTTCCAAAGGGGTGAGGAGACCACGTGCCTTCAATTTCTCAAGGACACGTTCTAGGGACATGTATAGATTGGTGAACTGGCGGGCCGGCTCTCTAGCTTGGAATGGGCGGTTTGATTGGGTAGCTTGAAAAGGTTGGGCAATGGCATTGACTTCTGGGTTGGGTTTGCGGTTGAGAGGTGGTTGGCCGTTTCTGAAAGGTTCTTCGGCCTTGAGAGCCCCACTAGCCAGAGCATCTTCAACTTGAGTACTGGCAATAACAAGGGCTTTGAAGTTAGGGAAATACTGTGAGAACAAATACTTGTTGTAAATGGGCAAGAGACTCTTCAACACCATCTGCACCTGCTCATCATTGGTAGGCCTTTGGGTCATCTGCGAAGCTTTCGCCCTCCATCTGGAAATGAAGGCAGAGAAACTCTCCCTCGGTTCCTGCTTAGTAGTCTCAAGATCCCTACGAGTCACATCAATCTCAGTGTTGTACTTGTAGTGATTAGTGAACTCATTGCAAACATCCTCCCATGTCTTCAACTTAGTCTCATCTAAGGATAAGAACCACTTCGAGGCTGACCCTTTCAGTGATTCATGAAACATCTGAGCCAACAGCTCATCATCGGCTCCACGATGTTGCATCGCCCTCACATACATCTTCAAATGGGTTTTAGGGCAACCCATCCCATCAAACTTCTCTAATTCTGGCATCTTAAAACTGAACGGCATACGGGCCTTGGGGAACAGTGAAAAGGATGTCACATCAACCATGTCATCAGACCGACGCATCCCCTTCAGGGCTTTCTCTAAGGCTTCAACCTTACTCGACAACAGGATCGGATCCCCAGAGTGGAATCTAGATCCACTGGGCTCGCCATCCAGATTGATGGGCTTAGACTTGGCTCCTGCCTGGGCCTTGGCACTGTCATCAACTTGGGCTGGAATAGGTGGATCAGAAGTACTCTTCGGGTTCTCTAAGTGGGCCTCCCTATCCTGATCTGTACTGGTCTGTTTATCTTAGGACATTTTCTTAATTTGTTCAGTCTCACGGGCCAGGGCATCAATTCGGTCCATGATAGCATTCAACACTGTAGCAGTGGTACTAGATTCCCCGTCAGCCATTGAGGATACACTCGGGGGTTCAACACTAAAAAGACGCCCTCTAGAATCACGACGCCAGGCCAGAATTCTACACCATGAAATGGGCTTTTTTAGAAAAAAGGGAAGAGTCCATGACGCTCAAAACCTATTGACAGACTATCAAAGAGGTGCTATCCAAACAGAAAGAAAGAGAAAGGAGAAAACCGTCCTATCATAATTCCAACTCACTTCCCTATTTCACAAGGGCATTTCCTTAGAAATTAGGAAATAAATCGAAATCACCAATAGGGAAATAAAACACGACTGACCAAACAGGGTTCAAAGAGCAACACCAAGGACCAGTCCTTCATTCTTGGGACACTTTCCTTTGAATTGAAGGTCTTAGTCAAAACAAGCCAAAACAACCTAATCACAGAAAAGGGTATGTACCTTTAGAATATTCTCTTCCATCCTCAAAATAGTCCTTTCATTCTAAGGACCAAAATCCTTAAAATAAAGGGCCTATATTACAAAATATCAAAGTTTATCCAAGGGTACATATCCCTAAGTTCTAGCATTCACAAACAAGGCCCACATCAAAATGGGACAATTTCGGCAGCATAACAACGCAATTATGTGCTAAAAGAAATTTGGCAGCATAATGGCGTAGGTATGTGTCAAGGGAAAATTTCGACAGCATAACGGTACAGTTAAATACCAAAAGGAATTTCGGCAGCATAACAGTACAATTGTGTGTCGAAATTTTGGCAGCATAACAGGTGTGTGCAAGCACTGTAGGGTAGAGTGTCCTACTTGGCTGTCTACATGGACTAATGCAAAAGGTGGATTCAAAGGTTCCTATTGCAGACCAATCCATATACCTAACCACATGTGACACATGGCGTGCCGCGTGGGTCAAACAGTACTGATTGGTCATTGATATACCCCGAAGGGTACTTGACAATAGGTTGATGGCTTCGTCATGATTGCCCTAGTGTCGAGTGGAGACAGGGATCAGGACTAGACCATCGTTTGGCAAGGCAACATCGTCCTATCACACAATGACATGCAGCTAATATAACTAAAATGATATGCAGTCACACAAATGCAAGTGGTTGATTTTAATTAATTTAAGAAATTAAATAGCCCAATTAAATCAATGAAGTTTAGCCCTCGATATCCCCAGCGGAGTCGCCAGTTCTGTGGACCAGCCTCGTGGACGGAGCTTTAGGTGGGGGTCCACATCATCACCGGGCGATGTGATTAGGGGGGTTTAGAAATCAACAAAACAAAGGAGTCGCCACCTTATTTTTAAGGAATAAGGAAACCATAAAAATATTTTATTTTCAATAAAACAAACTCCATTTTCCATGAAAAGACAGTCTACAAACCAGAGTTGGATCCGGGGGCTAGGTTACGACGTGGGAAGGTTCCAAGCTTTCACTTGTAGGCACCCACCTCGCCCTAATTAAAGGACTTCTAATTTATTTGGGCTATTTAAATTTCTTAATGCAAACAATCCTAAATAATCTAATCAACCAAAAAATAGTGATATAAATGCATTATCTATATTAGTTATATTAATAATAATAAAAATATATACAAACAAACCCTAAGAACCTAGGACACCCTACGGGCATCCTAGGGCGGACTTGAGCCCTATTAGCGCCTACGTAACTTACTAGTATCACCTAGCAAGTATCAAAGTCCACGTAGTTCGACTACCCTAGGACTCTCCTATTGTAATCGATCACATCATCAAAGGTATTTCAACCTAATTCAAGACTCTAACTTCGAGAGTTTTTTATTCTTTCAAAATCATTTATTCAAAATCATTTCAAATTAAAAGACATTCATAAAATCCAAATATTCCAAAATAATTCTTATCTTTAGAATTAAATTCCAATTGAAAATCTTTTTCAAAGATATTTCAAGAAAACAAATCATATTGAGAGGAATTTCATTCCAAAGTAAAAATCTTTTCAAACATTTCAAATCTTTTTGAAAATCAATTAATAATCAAATCTTTCATAAAAAATCATATTTATTTCATAAATATTGCATCAAAAATCTTTTTATAAAATATCTCGAAGGTTGACATCTCAAATCAAATAAAACGCACAAATCTGATAGCAATCTTTACAACAAAGGAAATTCCTAGGGAAGGTCAAGTGACCTTCCTAGCCTAGGGTCTCTAACTAGCCCTAAAGTATTTCTAAAATCCTAAAAATACTAATGCAATGCATGCTGAAATTTAAACAAATAAGCATGTAATCAATTCTAAAAATGCATGAAAATGCTCCTAAATGCACACTAATTGATCTATGTGAACCTAAGCATATTTCTATGTTGGATTAAATCTTAAAATAATTTTTAGAAGTGATTTAAGGGCATAAACAAACCTGGACAGATTTGAATACTAACCTTTAACCACTCTAAAAATCATGAAAATAAAGAATTAAAAATGTGAAAATGACCTAGCATGCTTTCTATATGAATATACTTCATGCAAAATATGGCTTAAAAATGTTGATTAAACCACTTTAAAACATGTATTCAAATCTGGACAGATTTGAATACATACTTAGAGTAGCTTAAAAATCATCTTTAATCCATAACAACATCAAATAAACACCCTAGCATACAATCTAACATGCTTGACTAATTTACCATGCAAAAACATATCAAAAACTACACAAAAACTATGCTTAAATAATTAATTCAAACACAAGGGGAGGATCTTACCTTCGCACGCTCCCTCGTACACAATTTTTATGTTCAAACAATCAAATCAATATCAAGTGTTCAAATAATCATAAAAAAGCATAAAAAAATGACTCACAACTCATCACATGTAAAGAATACATATTAACACATTCATATCATCATTAATACCATCAATCAAACATTTAGAGATTCAAATAACAATATGAATATATCAATATTTACCCTAGGCATGCTCGCATACATGAAATAATAACAACGGACTCATCCTAAACATAAAATCATAACAAAAACTAACCCTAGCATGCTTACACACATAAAATCACAAGAAATTAACCCTAACATGCATACTCACATAAAATAATAATAAAACTACTTCTAATCATGCATACGTACATAAAATAACAAGAAAACTAACCCTAACATGCATACTCACATAGAATAATGATAAAACTACTTCTAATCATGCATACATACATAAAATAACGAGAAAGCTAACCCTAACATGCATACTCACATAGAATAATAATAAAACTACTTCTAATCATGCATACATACATAAAATAACAAGGAAGCTAACCCTAACATGCATACTCACATAGAATAACAATAAAACTACTTAACCCTAGGCATGCATCCTAACATAAAATTATAAATAAAACTAATGAACCCTAAACATGCATATTAACATGAAATAACAACAAAGCTAAACCTAATCATGCATACTCACACAAAATCAAAACAAGGCTAACCCTAACCATGCATACTAACATAAATAAGAGAAAGAGATAAACCTATTCAAACATGCATAGAGAAAACTCCTACAAAGTAAAATGAAAATCCCTCAAAGAACAAGACCATGGTTGAGTGTTTACCCTTCGATCCCCTTCTTGGCTAGCCTCCTCCAAGCTCTTAGCCTTTGATCCTTGCCCCTTCAATGGTGTAGAGATGAAGAGCTAAGAAAATCTGTAGCCTCCTCTCCAAACCCTAAAAATCTTTTTTTTTTTTTTTGAACCTCTCATAATGCAACATATATAGGGTTAGGGTTTAAAACCTTGAATGGCTAGGATCAATCCCTCTAAAAAACGATCCTAGGGCTTAGAATGAATCTCTCTAGGGTTTGAAAGCTGAAACCCTTCGAATTTATGCCAAAAAATCAAATCAAATCGGCCAAAATAAGTCAAATTTTCCAAAATGGCAAAATTGGCTCGAGCCAGCTGATGGCCGTCCTAGCTAGGACGGTCACCATGCTGATTTTCCAAAATTGTTCCCCAAATTTTAGGGTTTTCGAATTTTGGCCATATTTTGGTCAAATTTGATCCAAATCCGATGGTTCAGGGCTCAAAACGACCGTGTTTTGATCCTCCACATTTTTAGAATGTTTTTGGGTTAAAATCAGTTGACCATGGTCAAGGGTTTTAGCAAAAAGCTAGCCAATTGACCCGGTTGTGCCAAAATTGGTCATATGACCATTCTCTGTTTTGTAATATTGATCAATTAGGCTTGCACCACTTCTAAAAACATGGTTTCAACATGAAATTGGTACTTAACAACATGTTTTGAAAATCTTTTGTTTTGGTGAAAACGACCAATTCACGGTCAATTTGATCGAAACCCTAATTCGGCTCATCCTTACATGTGGGATCGATTTTGGGAGAATCCATCCCAACCATTCAAAGGCTCAATTGATACACCAAATACACTCACCACATCCATATAAACTTCATGAAACAATCCGTTTCGAATTCGAAGGTCATTCGGAAATTATACGAGAAAAAGGACGAAAATGCCCTTCAAGTCGCAAAAACCCTAATTACCTATCGAGCTCTCATCAGAATGCCATGAAAATTTACAGGGATGTTCTAAAACACCTCAAAAGTCAAATGCAATACAAATGGGTTGATTCCAATCCAAATGTACACATGAAATAATGAATTGTCCTTTTCCTCAGCAAAGGGCAATTTGGTTAATTTGGTCTTTACAAGGCCAATTCCTCACCCAATGATTAGCTATTCTAGTTGATCATTTGCATGGACATATAGTAGAAATAATTGGTAAAAATGGGGTGTCCACAGAAGCCCCTCGTTGGTGTTTCATGGCTTCGCCATGTAATACCAACGAAACAAAATGGCATCCCATTTTTGCCACAACAAAAAGAGGGATGATCAAACCAACTTCTCACCAATATTGGAATCTATTTCCTCAACAAATCCAGAATGAAAATAATTCTTGGAAGTCACACTTCCAATTATTTCAAAATCAATCACACCAACAAACCATAAAACAAACATTTATGTGATATCTCACTCACATAAGCATACACAAATCATTATTTTATGTGATACTTCTCTCACATAAACACATACAAGCTATCATTTTATGTGATACTTCTCTCACATAAATGCATACAAATTATCATTTTATGTGATACTTCTCTCACATAAAATAGTTCAGATTCATTATTTCTATGGTACATCTCCCATAAGAAATATTATTTATATAGTACTTCTCCTATATAAATATTTTCAAACCATTATTTTATGTTTCACACAAAACAATTCAAATTCATTGTTCATATGGTACATCTCCCATATGAACATATCATCAATTATATGGTACATCTCCCATATAAAGCATCATTTTATGTCTCACATAAAATAATCACACCTCATTCAAAATGTTATTTCATGCTTCACATAAAATAACTCAAGTTCATTGTTCACATGGTACATCTCCCATGTGAACATATCATCAATTATATGGTACATCTCCCATATAAAGCATTATTATTTTATATTTCATATAAAATAATCTCACATCACTATTATAAAACAATTCAAATTCATTGTTCATATGGTACATCTCCCATATGAACAAATCATCAATTATATGGTACATCTCCCATATAAAGCATTATTTTATGTCTCACATAAAATAATCTCACTTCATCATTTTATGTTTCACATAAAATAATTACAAACAATTCAAGACGTTATTTTATGTTTCACATGAAATAATTTCAAACAATTCAAAATGCTATTTCATGTTTCACATAAAATAACTCAAATTCATCGTTCACAGGGTACATCTCCCATGTGAACATATCATCAATTATATGGTACATCTCCCATATAAAGCATTATTTTATGTCTCACATAAAATAATTACACCTCATCATTTTATGTTTCACATAAAATAATCACATAAGACGATTCAAATCGTTATTTTATGTCTCACATAAAATAACTTCAAACTCATTGTTCATATGGTACATCTCCCATATAAACACAGCCTCAATTATATGGTACTTCTCCCATATATAATATTTTCAAAATCATCATTTCAAAATCATCATTCAAAATCATCATTTAGTGGTAATTTCCATGCAAAACATGAATTAATTTTGGAGGAAATTGACCGAAAAAAAAAACAAAAATTGAGAAAATCAAGTTGGGGCACACTGGTGGCCGTCCTAGCTAGGACGGTCACCATATGTGACCCGAATTTTTTTTTGCCTTTTTAAACCCCTCATTCTCATATGCACTCTTGTGCTCATTCTAAACCACTTCCAAGCTTGGTTTTGCTCCAAAACCCTAGCTTTTGATCTTCAATTCATACATACTCCATCAAGTCTTTGGTTTGCACTCTTGCCAACACAAAATCATCTTCATTCTCTCAAGTTCTTCAACTTGTTCTCATTTGGTGTGAACCTCTCTATTTCCCACATACTCCATTCTCTTCAAAAGATGGATCAATTACCTCCACCTTACTTGAAATATCCATTCTTGGAAGTCAAGGCTAGATACAAGGCACCCTCATATGGAGATTCTCATCCACCATCTCTACTCTTGGAGCCTAGAACACATCTTTCATATATTCACTCCAAAGACAATGTAAGTTAACTTTCCTCAATAATTCTTGATTCATATGTAATTGGTTGAATTGAAATGCTTGTTTGTATGTTGATTGTTGATTTTCATATCATTGTAACCTTTGGGAAGAGCATGGGAGCCCCATTTCATAGCTTCACAAGCTAGTCAATGGTGCACACCAAGTGTTTGATGAAATGCCTCAATGAAGTAAACTTTGATTTTTCAAATCAAACATATCCTAATCATATTTCAATGATTTTTGTAGGATTTTAGAAAGTATTTGCCATGATCAATCTTCTTTGAAAATATCATTTTGAAAATATGCATATCACATGTTTGATCAAATGCCTCAATGACACCATTATCCATTTTCTTCTTTACAAGTCATTTCATGTCAAGTAAAGTATCTCAAAAATTTTCTATGATGTTTAATTTGATTAAAACACCATCAATTTTGAATTTGAAACATTTTCGATTTTGGTGACACCACTCATGCCTTTGATAATAAATTGTGTCATACAATATGCATACATCTTTTTGTAAAAACATTTTGAAAATGTATTAATCATTTTGGCTCATTCAAAGCATAAATTTTACTTCATTCATGATATGTAAATCAATTGTCATACTTGCATTACATTTGAATCAAAATTCCTTTAGAAATAACAACATTTGCTTTGATGTGAATATAACCCCAAATGTGCTTATGCAGCCCAATTTCGAAATCCGTACAAGATACTCCTTAGGTAAGCTCATCAAATGGTGGGAATTAATGGAGACACGCCAACCCCAAGCTAAAGCCATCGTTGAGCAAGCAGGCTTTAAGTTCTTCTTGGACTCTCTCTGGCTTGACAACATGGATAGAATGGCCATGATTGCTCTTTCTGAACTCTGGTGGGACACCACCAACACATTTCACTTCGGGTTTGGGGAAATGACTATGACCCCACTCGATTTCACCATGATAACAGGACTTCATATTGGAGGCCAACCACTCGCTTTTTATGAAGAAGCTCACACTGATGAAGAATACTTGCACAATCTCTTGGGCATTGAAAATGTTCCTTTGACAAAAAGAGGAGTCAGGCGCTCTTGGCTCTATAATTACTTCAGCATTCAGAGTGAAGAGGAGGGAGGGGAACCCGAGGATATTGCCCGTGCATTCATTCTGTATCTGCTTTCATGCACTTTCTTTGCAGGTACACAAGACATAGCCCCTTTAGGCTTCTTGAAGAGTTTGGAGGACGTGGATAATGTTCACCTGTATGACTGGGGTGGAGCTGCATTAGCGACTATGTATCGCTCCATGTGTGACAAATCTAGAGATGCTGCCCAGGATTTCGGCGGCTTGGCGTTCATATGGCAGGTACTGATTTCACCCAATTGTCTTTTAATAGAATCTTTCCATATTTTCATCAATTCCCTGATCTTTCTTTCATGCAGGTATGGGCATTCATCTACTTGGGTCTTGGTTGTCCTATCTTGAAAGAGGGGGTTAACCAATGGCCATTTCTAGCTCGCTTTGATCCATGCCACAGGAAGCACTCCAACCTCCATAGGTATGATTATGCTGCTGCCAAAGCTATCCTTGCCGGTCTCACTACAGAATAGGTAAAATCTCAAACCACTGTCTTTCTCTTAAATCTTCTAAATTCAACTCTCATACTCTTCATAACCTTCAGGTGAACTGGGACCCATGGGGTACTTGGAGGACTACTTTGGCTCCCCCTCACATGCATAGTGTACTCCTAACACATAGGCGAATTTTGTTTGAGGGGCCTGCTGGCAGGTACTGGTACTTGGGTGAAAGAGTCTGTCGCCAAGTCTATGGAAACATGGATGCAGCTAGAGTGCCTTTTCTGCCTCCTGCAAATATGCGTTACACTGACAAACTGAAGGGTGAGGCCCTGTTAGAGTCCAAGAGAGGAGTGAACCTTTCCGCTTTCCTTTTCTCTGATGCGAGCTATGAGGTCTTCTGTCAACAGTTCTTGATGCGCCCCTTGGCTACTGGAGAATTGCCTCAGAGGGTATGTAAATATAATACTTTCTTTCATCTCTGTAAATGCAATCACAAAACTTCATCTTCATGTCCACAGAGTCGCCGTTCCCGAGGTCAAAGTTCTAGAGCTGCTGTTAGTGATGATGATCAAGAAACAAATAGGCCTCCTGCCTTGCAGCCTGCAGATTGGAACATAGAACTAATAGTTGAAGACAATTTCGTGACTTCTACTATTTCACGACCTTCAGTCGATGAGGGATATCACATAGACCCATCTTACGAACAGGTGAACCTCCCACTGAATCAAACAACTGCACATGCATTCCCACTGATACACTGGCATTATTCATTTCTGACAGGTCCCTCGAGAGTATTGCCAGGATTACATCGATCTTACTACTGCCATGAGGCGTGACCTTTGCAGGATGAGCTTGAGGACCTCCGCTCTCACTCGTCAACAGGTAACTTCAAATCACATTCTCAAATTCAGCTTCCTACCCTTTTCACAAACTGATCAAACTGTGAACACCGTTTCAGGCACCTGACCCACCACGTCATTCTTCAGCTGGCGAGGGATCTAGCAGAGGGATAAGGAGGAACTCTCGAAGACGTTGATCAATCCTCTATGAGGCACGGGGTTTCACTTTGAAAATCATATGTAACTTGTAAACATTTGTACCAAAACAAGTTTTCTCACTTTTACGGTGTATGTACATGACTGGAACTGTTCTGGCCATTATCTGCTCCATTCTCTAGGTTATTTTGTGGTGATTTTGGTAGGATTGAAGTGTACTTCTTTCTATTGGGCAACCCAACTGCTTCGCCAAATGGGGACCAAACAGACAATCCCATCTCTCTTAGAGCATACTTACACTTTCAAGGCGATCTCTCTATCGGTGGTAAAGGCTTTGATGTCAAGGTGGCCATCTGTATTGCGCACAACTCACATTAATTTCTCTCATGGGCCTTTTGAACTGGATGAGGTTTATAAACAATGGTTATCTCAGAATATGGGTACTCGGGGACAAGAAAAGAAGGCTAGGATCTCAGGACTTATCGAAAGTCTTTCATATGAGGAGCGAGGGGACACTTCGTCACTTTCACCTAACGCTTTACAAGTAGTACTTTACAAGAGAAGAAGAGATGATGACTTTGAAGAAATTTCAAGGAAGGAACGAAGGATTTGACAGAACTTTTGAAACATATTTCCCATGCTTTTTATTATTCAGAATGAATGGAATTAGAATCATATGGCATGTAATAGACCTTTGAAAGGTTTCTCTTCATTTCATGAATAAAAGAATTCTATCTGTTTAGTTTTGAATAAATCACTGCAAACAATTACAATTGAAAACAAACACAGGGTTGTTTTGCCTTAAAGAATTGAACCGCACCCAAGGTAACTTTATGGGCTGCCTACATATCTCCATCCTTTGAATATCTTTTTTCTCATAAAACTTTCAACTTTCTTGTTTTGAATACTTGGAGAATCAGGTCCTTGT
>JAESVK010054726.1:0-12664 GCA_017140935.1 Hamamelis virginiana | reverse complement strand
GCATTAGAAACAGCCGCTTATCTATTAAATAGGGTTCCTTCCAAATCTGTTCCTAAGACACCCTATGAGATATGGTATGGGAAGAAACCAAGCCTAAAGCATCTAAGGGTTTGGGGTTGCGTTGCATATGTTAAGAACCAAAATGCAACAAAACTGGAAGCAAGGTCAGACAAGTGTAGGTTTGTAGGGTACCCAAAAGAGTCTTTGGGATACTACTTCTATCACACTAACGAAGAGAAAGTCTGTGTTAGTAAGTTTGCTGTCTTTCTTGAAATAGATTTCATACAAGAAGGAGGCAAAGGTCAATTGATAGATCTCGAGGAATTATCCGAGAGTACGCAAACCAACACTGATACCACACTTGCCCCTGTTGAGGCAGTTCCTACTGTTACACCACCACTTCGTAGATCTAGTAGAATATCTGCTCCTCCTGTGAGATATGGGTATCTCCATGATTTTAGTGAGAAATTGTTACTTGGCGACAAGGAACATCCAGATGATCCTACCACTTACGGAGGAGCGATGTTGGACATCGACTCGAGAAAATGGCAAGAGGCCATGCAATCTGAAATGGATTCAATGTATTCCAATGAAGTCTGGACTTTGGTAAATCCACCTGAAGGTATAGTACCTATAGGCTGTAAATGGATTTACAAAAGGAAGATAGGCTCAGATGGAAAGGCAGAGACCTACAAAGCTAGGCTAATGGCAAAAGGGTATAATCAGAAACAAGGTGTTGATTATAAGGATACTTTTTCACCGGTAGCCATGCTCAAATCCATTAGGATCTTGCTAGCTATAGCAGCATACTATGACTATGAGATATGTCAAATGGATGTAAAGACCACCTTCCTTAATGGAAACATTGAGGAAGATCTTTATATGGAACAGCCTAAGGGCTTTATATCCAGTGGTGAGGACCACAAGGTATGCAAACTACAACGGTCCATTTATGGACTAAAGCAAGTTTCTTGAAACTGGAACATCCAATTCAACGAAGCGGTCAAATCGTTTGGCTTTATTCAGAATATGGATGAACCATGTGTGTATAAGAAGGTTAGTGGGAGTGCAGTCACTTTTCTTGTCCTATATGTGGACGATATCCTTATCATTGGGAATGATACGGGAATGATCTCATCTGTAAAGCTTTGGCTTTCTAGTAACTTCTCCATGAAGGATTTGGGAGAAGCGACCTATATACTGGGTATAAAGATCTATAGAGATAGATCTAAGAGGTTGCTTGGTCTCTCACAATCCATGTACATAGATAAGATACTGAAGAGGTTCAGTATGGAGAATTCCAAAAGGGGTTTGCTTCCCTTTAGACATGGAATTCATCTCTCCAAGGATATGTCTCCAAAGATAGATCAGGAGAGAGAGCATATGAGTAAGTTCTCTCATGCATCAGCTGTGGGGAGTCTTATGTATGCTATGCTATGTACTAGACCTAATATCAGTCTTGCTGTAAGCGTTGTCAGCAGATATCAGTCTAACCCAGGTGAGGTACACTGGGTGGCAGTCAAGGGTATCCTTAAGTACTTGAGAAGGATTAAAGATTTATTTCTTGTCTATGGAGGAGATAAGCTCAAAGTTGATGGATACACTGATTTAGACTTTTAATCAAAAATTGATGATAGAAAGTCTGCATCTGGATATTTATTCACCTTAAATGGTGGAGTGTTTAGTTGGAAGAACTGTAAGCAGTTACAGCGGATTCCACTATAGAGGTTGAGTATGTAACAGCTTCAGAAGCGAAGTTGTTTGGAGAATATTGAATCGTTCAATATTATAATCTTGTGTCTCATCAGAAGTCCAAGCACATTGAAAAGAGCTTCAAAATGATTTGAGAAATCAATGATAGAGGAGATATCAATATACAAAGAGTAGCAACTGAGGATAACACCGCAAACCCACTTACCAAGGCTCTTACACTGAAGACCTTGGAGCAGCATCTTGAGAAGATGGGTATGAGATACATTACTAAATTGGGTTTAGTGCAAGTGGGAGATTGTTAGAAGTGTGCCCTAAAACCCATTAGTAGGTTGTACTTAGGGAACTTTAATTTCATTTATGTTATTGTATGAATCTTATTCATCTATAAAATGGCTTTTATATTATCATGTAAACTTGTGTTATTTATAACTGTTCATGGTAATGTCCTTGAATAGCATGATAGAGAATTATATCTCAAGTGTTGAGATAGTGAGACATATGATTCTCAAGAACATCTATTCTAGATATGTTCCTGATCATAGGTTTATTTATTTGGGCGATAATAAACCGTTAAGATTAGCTCAGGTTATACTAGCTCCAATGGGAGGATGGTGAGTCTCGAGCCATCTGTGTAGAGACATTATAGTAAACCTGTGGGTGCTTGTTAGAGAACAAGTACACTGAACGTGACCAATATGAGTACAGCTTATGGAGATATATTTGAATGTCAAAAGCTGCTCATGTGTATAGTCACATTTGTAATCCTCTTACCTGAGACACCACTGGTTATCTTATGTATGAATTACTAGAGTTTGATAGTATCTTGTACACCCTTAATCATGAGGATGTAATCGGTGCTCATTGGCTTTAGTAAGTTGTATATGAAGATAGGTGAGTGTGCAATAGGGGATCACCACCCTTAATATCAAAGGGAGAATGTCACAGTTAATTCACAGATAATAAGTCAATGAAGTCTTTGGCCAAAGCAGAAGGTAACCAAGGAAAAGTGTTTTCATAGGTTAACCTAATTGAGTTTATATTTTGGTGAATGGTTAACACAGGATTAAGTTAGGGTTTGACATGAATCCATACCCAAATAACTTAATCGTGACATTGTTTGGTGAAGGATTATTTATTACATGAAGGGTTCATTTATATTTGTATATTCACCCACACCTCGGGCACGTCGTGATATGTTGCTAGATGTCACTCATGACTAGTGTAGGCCTAATGATAAGTGTTATCATTGAGGGCAAAATTGGAATAGTTTCAATTGAACCAAAAATAGAAAGTTTCTATTTTGGGAAACATGAGATGTTCCCGAGCCACTACTAGGTTGGGGTGAACCCAATGGGTCACACACATTAAAGCTTAAGTGATCTTTTTGAATTTGTGAGAGGGGATATTCTAATTAATGTATGAGCTTAATCCTTATTATTAAGGGTTAATAATTAAAAGGATTAAGGATACACTAAACTAGGATAAACCTATTCTAATATGATGTTTGGTCATGCTAACACTAGTAACCAAACATCATTAAAAGAGGAGAGAGTCTATAAATAAGAGGGATAGGCCTAGGGTTTCATAATCCAACTTATCAAAGTGAGCCTCTCTCTCTCATTGCCGCCACTCTCTCTCTCTCTCCCTCTCAAGCTTGCATTCTCTTCAAGAGTTGTGGAGATCAAGGAGTTCAAGGAGTCTTAGGCTCGTGTGGACTTCATTGGAGGCTTCAATATTTTTGGAGCTCGAGGTTTCGCGAGGATTCATGGCAAGGATTGGAGGATAACATCTACAAAGGAACACAAGTAAGCTTTAATTAATGTTTGATTAATTGTTTTGATTCGCTTTTATAGTTTGAGTTCGATTCTTGGATGAATATCAATGGGAAATTTTTATTGTTTACATTCCGCTGCGTTCCCATGGTGTATTCTTTCAGAATGGGTTTTGTTCTTCATCAAGAATAGAAGCTATTGACATGTTCAAATCCTCCCACAAGGTATGACTCCCTCTCTCCCATGTCTCTTTAGTTACGGCTCTCTCTCCTCTCTCTCTTCTCTATTCGGCCTCCATGAGTTTTAGAACCCTACAAGGTTCTTTGTTGTTTTGGTTTGTGATTTGGGTTATGGTAACCCTATAATCATCAAACATGGATGAATCTTGAGGTTTTGAAACCCTAGGTGTAATTGGATGATGTTCTTATTTTTGGGAAAAATATGAACATAGATTGTTTTTGTGAAAAACTAGTTTTAATGGCACTTTGCGGTTCACGACCATGGGGTTTTAACCCCTTGTGTGATTCGGCCATGAGGGTTTCACACCCTCTAGCTCACGGCTACATGGGTTTTAGAAACCCTAATATGTATTACATGTTCTTGATTAAATTTTAAAAGTGTTTAATGTTTAATTCTAGAAGCTTGTGATTGCATGATTTAAATTTGTTTAAATTCATATGTTAATGGAGTTCTTGTTAGGTTGTAACAATGGCCATTTAGGATTTTTTCAAAAACCCTAATTAGGTTGATGATGGTGGCTGCAAAAATGGTTTAGGTAACCCTAAATCATATTGGGAAAGTCTTGTTGTGAAATTAGTAACACTAATTGTCAAACAAGGAAATCCCAAAGTTTTTTGTTTTATAAAACACTTTTGGTGTTCTTGAGAGATTGAATTATTCATGCGATGAATTGATGTTTTTATTTTGTTAAAAACATTTAGGGATTTTGTCTAATAATGTATAAATGTGTTAAAAACGTTTTGGCATGTTTTTACATTAAAAGAATTAATTTTAAAATGGTTTTAAGATTATTTCTGGGTTGCTGTTTTTCTGGACAGCAACCACATAGCTTTTGTAAAATCTAAGAAAAATACTTTCTGGGTTTTTTGAAGCTTGCCACCTATCGACTTCATTAATATTAGGTCTTAACAAAGTCTAGGAAGAGTTCCCATGATTTTTAATGACCTAGAATAGCCACACTAGAATTTTTGTGATTAAGAGTCAAATCTGAAAAATCTGACTCTCTATCGCAAAAGGCCTCTAATTGATACCAAACGTTGGAATCAAGTTTCGAGACCCCTACCATTGGAAAGAGGATTGAAAAGCCTAGTGAAATGAAGTGTTACCATAACTTAGTTCACTCTAGGTTAAGCCCAATAAAGTCATTTGTGAGGAATTTCCAGAATCTGCCATGGTTTGGAGTTCATGTCACAAATCACTTTAAAGTGATACCAAACGTTGGAATTACTTAATGAGACCTATGCCATTTGAAAGAGGACTGAAAATCCTTGTGAAATAAAGTATTCTCACATTTTAAAAGGTTGTTTTAATATAGGGAAGATTGGTCCCAAAACAGTAGCTGAATTCTAAAATTTCTATTGAAAAATGGAAATTGTTTCTTTCTTTGAATTTTTATTTTGAGTTATTATTTATTCCACCTTTGTAGGTTAATAGTGATTAATCTACTGAGCTTATTAAAGTGTTAATAGCATGGTTGGAATTGTGAGAATAATTTCTCAAATTAAATTTATTATATTTAAAACCCTAATTGAGTTTTTAGGAGTTTTATTTATATTAAAAAAAAGGAACTTAAATTAATCATATGGGATATGATGGTATTCTTTTAATACGATTAAAAGGACTTGATTATTATTATAGGATAATAATAATAATGAGATTATTATTGTTATAGGATAATAATAAGGACATGACTTTAATTAATTATCTGCCATTTGCCATCATTGCCTTTGCTTATTGTAGCTTTTGTTATTTATGCAATGTGATTGTATAATTGTTAATGGATGATTATGGACTAAAGACCAATTAAAATGAGTTGTGATTGGCCGCATGTGATGTGATAAGTTTATTTGAATGGGTTGTATTTAAATTTATTTAAATTTGGTGATGTAATTAATTGGGGCTTGCATGCCTCTTTCCCTCTCTCTACTTTTGTAATCCCCTTCTCTTTGATCCCTTTCTTTTTATTAAATTGTAATTCAAAGAAGCTTGTGGAGGACTCAAGGAACTTGGTGGAGTTATGTACAGAGGAAAGCCAGAACTTTAGAAGCACTTGGCATGGACATCAAGATCTTATAGGAAGTTTTTTGTCACTATGTAATAGTTACATAAATTTAATTACGATCACCCAACCCTCCTTTTAAACATAGGGTTCATCTTTTGTGGCTCAAAGTATGAACCCACCCTTAAAAGTCCATAATCAATCCTAGGCCCATTAATACATGTGATGAATACTAGTTAGGGCCTTGACTTGATTTATTATATGTTCAAGATGAATCCACCCTAGTCTCTAGGAGGACAGTGGGAGGATAATTAAGAACTAATAATAAAAGTGGGTCTAACTTCTTTATATATATGTGATGATATATATTTGTGATGCATGTGATGTATGGATGGTTATAAAAATGAGACCTTTTTAACAAAACCCCTATTTACATAAAATTAAGTTGTAAGGAAGAGGCCTTGGGCTTTATCCTAGCCTCCTACCATTACAAGAAAGGTGAATCTTTATGATGGATGTGTTTGGCTGCAGATATATGGGAACACATTCATTATGTAGGTTCAAACCAGCTTGTTACATATTGGATATCATGAGGTGCTATAATGGGGCTTACCAATAAACTATTATGTGAGGGATGCCATATTCAATTGACCATACTCATGTGAATGGTAGGTATAACTTGACTAAAATGTACTATCCAAGAAACTATTATGTGAGGATACTGCAATTTTAGAGGCTAAAGGATGATTGGAACTTGCTTAGGTGGAAGCATTAGGATAAAGAGTTATCCACTCATTAAGGGTTAGTATCCAAGAAACTAACATGTGAGGTTACTAATTCTTAATGGGACCCAATCCCTGCTATGGAAATTCAATCTTTTGAAATTCCCAAATCTCATCTTAGGGAGTATGGGATTTGAACAAAATAGTGGGAGGTAACATAGAAATTAAAGACCAAAAGTTTTTATGTTTTTATTAATATGAAATTTATATTATTTTCTGTTGTAGATGGCACCTCTAAACCCTCTCTTTCGTATTCTTGATGACAACCGTTTGACTGGTCCAAACTTTAATGACTGGATTAGAAATCTGAAAATTGTTTTGGCCGCTGATAAAATTGACTATGTCATTAAGTCTCCACGCCCTAATGCTCTACCTGAAGGGGCATCAGAAGAGGAACGAGACACTTACAACAAGTGGCTCGAGGATGATGTGCAAGTGAGATGCTATATCATGGCATCGATGACCAATGAGCTCCAAAGGCAACATGAGGTCATAGATAGCTCACATGCAATCATCAAACATCTTAAAGAGCTGTATGAGTCACAAAATAGGGTTGTAAGGTACAACACTGTTGGTGTGCTCTTTGCATGTAAGATGGTGGAAGGAACATCTGTTAATGAGCATTGTCTGAAGATGATCCGGAATATCCATGCCTTTCATGATCTAGGTGTGGATATCTCTTCTAAGATGGGGACTGATATTCTACTTCACTCTCTTCCTGCGAGTTACAAACCGTTTATCATGAACTTTCACATGTCTGATGTGAATGATAAAGTCTCTTTGATTGATCTGATGAATATGTTGTCAACTGCTGTGGAGACGTTGAAAAAGGGCTCCAAAGGAAGTGCTTTGGTTATTGATGGGGCCTCAACTTCTAAATCCAAGCCCAAGGGCAAGGGTAAGAAGAAGAAGAAGTCCAATCATAAACCAAAAAAGGAGGTGTAAAGAAGAAGGATTCGAAGGACCCAAAGGGAAAGTGTTTCCATTGTGGCAAAACAGGTCATTGGAGGAGGAATTGCAAGGAGTACCTCGCCTCTTTGAAGAATGGTTCTTCTAGTGGTACATCTTGTTATTTATTCATTTACTAATTACGAATTAGTATTCTGCTTATGGTATACGATACCTAATTGTGTTTTATTGTACAATGTGATTGTATGTAGGAGACAAAGGGAAGCAGAAGGTCGAGTGAACATCGAGCTAGCCTTGTTTGGAAAGGATCAAAGTGTTGGTGCCTTTAACATTGAAGCTTGATTCTTGACTTATTTATTTAAGAATTTTAAAGAACTCTTTTATTATTGCCGGATGTAATAATTACTTCGTTTGAAGTTTTTGGTTTTTGGATATTTCATTTGAAACAGTTTATCTTAAATATTGGATATTTTAGATCTATTCTGGCAATTATCTTAAAGTTCTTAAATTCTTTATAAATTCTATGAATAAATATGATAGTGTATATGGAGATTAAAGGGATAATACATAAGATGTATAAACCCTAACTTTTAGTTTGATTATACTTCATGTGTAATAGATATTTGAAACGTTCAAATGATTAATATGAAGTAAAAATAAAAGATAAATATTAAGAATATTTGGTTGAATCTCAAATCACTATAAGACCTTAAAAATGTCAAACGATAGAGTTTAAAGATTATTTGATAATATGAGATATTTCAAATAAACTTTAAAAATGAGTTTTCTCAAAATAAAGAGTTATTAGAAAACATGATTTCCACATTAATTGAAAAACTATACCTTTATAAAACATTAAAGGGAATTTTATGTAATTAAAGGGTTTAATACATAAAATATCTTGTTTTTAAAAGGGACTAGTGGGAGCAGGAAAGTCATCAATTATTTTCTTTATAAGTACATACTTTAAATACTAACGTAGTATTAAGAATTCCATAATCGTTATAGGAATTCAAATCTCTTCAAAAATGGTTTTTGAAAGGATTTTTATGTGAGCAAAATATTTGAGAAATATCAAACTCATATAATTATAAAAAGTATGTACTCAAATCAATATCACAAAAATTGCTGCAAACAGTTGTTAGCAAATATTGATAATTGATTCAGAATAGTGATTCAGAATAGAAACAAGTATATTCTTAAAGGGAGTTTAAGAATGAGATACTTGCATATAAAGAAATTATAAAATTAGCCATTTACAGATTGCCTAAAAGAATGTCTAGTATATATTGTTTTCTTTTGAAAGCATAGGTCTCATTTACTAAGACGAGATGAAGGATTAAATAACATGAAGGGTTCACATAGTTCAGCTATTTACCTAAACCTAGGGTATGTCATGATATGTTGCTAGATGTCACTCATGACCAGTGAAAGCCTATTGATAAAGTGTTATCACTAAGGGCAAAAATTGGAATCGTTCCAATTGAACCTTAAAATAGAAAGTTTTTATTTTTAGGAGACATAGAGATGTCCCTGTCCACTGCTAGGTTAGGGTGAACCCAAAGGGTCACACACAATAGGGTGAAAGTGAGTTTCTTGAACTTGTGGGAGGGGAATTCTATCTTTGAAATATGTTTGACTTTAATTATTAATGGTTAATTAATTAAAAGTCAAACATAACCAAAAATATGATTACTCTATACAAGGATGTTTGGTCATGCTAGCACTAGTAACCAAACACTCTATAAAGAGGAGAATGTTTATAAATAAGAAGAAAGGGAACCCTAAATCATAAGCATCACTTCCACTAGGGCTCTCTCTCTCTCTAGCCGTCCCTCTCCTCTCTCCCTCTCCAAGCTAGCTTCTCTCACAAATTGTTGTGGAGGACTAAGAGGTTCGAGAAGTTTTACGCTCGTGTGGATACCTTTGGAGGTTTCATCGCTTTGAAACTTGAAGGAAAGCTGCTACGCAAGGATTTACAAGTAAGTATGTTTATTGTTTTAAATATATGTTCTTGTATAATTAAATATATGACCCTATGCTTGAATCGATTCTTGAATAGATGTGTATATGGATTGTTTATAAAAGAAAAAGTTTTTGCTTCTACTTCCGCTGCGAATCCATATTTGTCACAACCTTTCAACCGAAACAATGTTCCTGACTATACCTGGCATAAATAA
This sequence comes from Hamamelis virginiana, assembly GCA_017140935.1. NCBI lineage: Eukaryota > Viridiplantae > Streptophyta > Magnoliopsida > Saxifragales > Hamamelidaceae > Hamamelis > Hamamelis virginiana. The sequence continues at coordinate 3,069 of JAESVK010054726.1, read as the reverse complement.
ACAGTCCTCTAATTTTAGAACATGCCCTGATGGTAAAATTAAGTCACAAGTTCCAACAGCTAATGCAGCAACGTTTGTTCCATTTCCAACTTGAAGGGAAACTTGATCTCAACCTAATTGTCTGCTTTCTCTAAGTTCTTTAATATTGTTACATATGTGAGAACTAGCTCTGGTATACAATACCCAAGAGTAAGCAGAGCTAACTGATGGATAAAACTCTGAACTAGGAACAATTCCTAATTCTTTAGACGGCTCATTGTTACAAAATTCAGTTAAACAATAGTCAAATTCAGTTTCATATATTTGTTTGAGTATAACCATCATATCTACAAAAATAAGTAACAAATTAATATATATTTCACTGAACCATAATAACTTGGTCTTTAGTTTTATGGTGTCTCCCACTATTTTATCAAATCTCATACACCCTCTATAGGATTCGAGAATTCAAAATTTGAATTCTTAATGGGGATTGGGGTCCCATTTGAACTAGTGAACCTTACATGATAGTTTCTTGGACCACTAATTCAAAGAGGTGTATAACTCTTTATCCAATGCTTCACTAAGCAAGTTCCAACCTTCCTTTAGCCTCTAATATACTGTAACCTCACATAATAGTTTCTTGGTTAGTGTACTTTAGTTAAATCACACCCACCATTCACGCAAGTATGGTCAATTGAATGATGCACGCCTCACATAATAGTTTCTTGGAATGCACCATTTTCGCACCTTGTGATATCCCATATGTAATAAGATAGGATGAACCCTCAGAATGAATGTGTTCCCACATATCTGCAGCCAAACACATCCACCATAAGAATCCACCAACCTTATAATGGTGGGAGGCTAGGATAAAGCACTCATATGCCTCTTCCTTACAATTTAATTTTGAAAATGAGGGGTTTTAGGTCTCATCAGATTATTAACATACATCACATGCATTTATATATCACATATATGTATTATTAACCATTCTTTATTATTAGTACTTTAATGATACTCCCATTATCCATAAAGGAACAGGACACTTTCATCAAAGACATATAATAATATGGTTAATGGGCCCCTAGAACATACATCTAACATATATATGGGCCTAATGGAAAGTTTATGGACTTTTAGGGTTGGGCCCAACTAGAGCCATTAGTTGAGCCCTATGTCTAATGTGGGTGTTGTGATCGTAATTTTAACCTCTAACTATTACATGGAAAGAAAAGAACTTCTGAAGTCTTCTCTTTATCCTTCCACTGCTCCATGCATTCACGGGTCCACCACGTACCTTCTCGATCTTTGATGTACATTTACATAAATAAAGAAAGGGTATAAAGGATATAGGGGATACATATGGAAAGAAGGGAAAAGGCATGCAAGCCTTAATTAAAATTACATCACCAATAATTTAAACTACTTTAAAGTACAACCCATAAAAGATACACATCACATGCGGCCAATCACATCCAGTTAAATTGGTCTTTAAGTCCATAACTTTCCATATCTTAATTATACAATCCAATTGCATAAATTAAAGCAAAAAAGAACAAGTAATAAATGGCAATGGTATGTATTAAACTTAAAGTAACACTTTACTTTTAGTGTTTTCTCAAAACACCAAGAATTAACCCCTGTTTTGCAATAATTATTTGCTTTATTTAAAACAACTTTTTAAATTTAAGAACACTTCATTTTGAAAGGTTCTATGAAAAACCACAGACATGGATTCGCAGCGGAAAGGTAAAACAAAAACTTTTTCTGTTTTATAAAAACAATCCATGTACATAAAACCTCCAAGAACGATTCAAGCATCGGATCATATATATAAATAAACACAATTAATCAAAGCATATAAAAACTCACTTGATTGTGTTCTTCGGTGTAGGAATCCTTCGAGTTTCAAACGGATGAAACCTCCAAAGCGTATCCACACGAGAGCAAAACTCCTCAAGCTTTTCTAGTCTTCCACAACACCTTGTAGCAAGCTAGAATGGAGAGGGAGAGGAGAGAGCAATTCGGCCCTAGGGTTTCTCTCTTACCTAGAGTGTGTTTAACACTCATATTTATAGACTTTCTCCTCTTTGGGGGGTGTTTGGTTACTAGTGCTAGCATGACCAATCATCCTCGAATAGAGTAATCCTATTCTCGGTTAGTTTTGACTTTTAATCAATTAACTCTTAATTAATTAAAATCAAACAAACTCCATGATAGGATTCCCGTCCCACAAGCTTAAGGAACTCACTTACTCTCTATTGTGTGTGACCCTTTGGGTTCACCCTAACCTAGCAGTGACAGGGACATCTCTATGTCTCCCAAAAATAGAAACTTTCTATTTTAAGGTTCAATTGGAACGATTCCAATTTTGCCCTCATTGATAACACTTTATCAATAGGCTTTCACTGGTCATGAGTGACATCTAGCAACATATCATGACATACCCTAGGTTTAGGTGAATAGCAGAACTATGTGAACCCTTCATGTTATTTAATCCTTCATCCCTTAATGTCACAGTTAAGATAATAGGTATGGTTTTAGTCAAACCCTATCTCAACCACTTGATATCTGTCCCACAAAATATAATCTCAATAAGGTAATCGCAGTGAAACTCTTTTCACTGTTTACCTATCACTCTGGCCAGAGGTTCCCTTTGAGAATTATCTTTGTGAACTTATCCTGACATTCTCTCTCATATAACTGAGAGTGATGATCCCTTATTGCACACTCATCCATCTTCATGCATAACTCATTAGAGCCAATAAGCACCGATTACAACCTAACGGATAAGGCTGTACGAGATACTATCAAACTCTAGCAACCTATGCATAAGACAGCTATGGTGTCTCAGGTTTAAGGACTACCAAATTAATGGACATAACACTAGAATATTCCTTTGACAGAACTACCATAGGAATACTCTTTTGCAGATCATGTTCAGTGTACATATTCTCTAATATGCACCCACAGATTAACCTAAGTGTCACTACACTGATAGGAAAGACTACCTATCCTCCATATGAGTTGGTTTAAATCTGTGCTACTCTTCATACGGTTAATTAAATATCCACTTTAATAAACCTT
>JAESVK010054719.1:0-24393 GCA_017140935.1 Hamamelis virginiana | reverse complement strand
GAATCAACTAGAACCTATTCCACTCCCTGTGGAAATGACCTAGGTACTCCTAGTTTTATTGCTAGACGATCATAAGACTCCTACGCTTGGGAATCTCATGCGCACAACACTTCAATTAACGTTCAAGCAATTGGCGCCGTTGCCGGGGAGTGGCGAGCGTTCTAGTTGATTCGGAGAGAGAGCTAGTGGTAATTTGCAATGACATTGCAAATCTGGTAAGTTTTCTCACCTCTTTTACTTTATGCAAAAATTCTTTGTGTATATAACCCTTGTAAATATCATTTTGGTTGAGGTGGAATTAGTGCATGTCGGCGTGGGCTCGGGATGAGCAAAACCGACTTGTAAGAATCACACCTCAACAAGCTCCTAGTAATCCAATTGCAAGACCATTATTTCACTTACCTTCCACTCCTTCAATGGAGCATACTGAAAATCAACAAATTCCGTTTAATCCAAATGACCAAGGGTTGCACCACAACCCTCAAAGACCTTATGACACTCCGCTGCAAGGAGATGGTGTTGTTCCGCCGGCAACCCCGGCGGTGGGAAGGGGGAATCCTAATCCCCATGCTCAACCTCATAGAGAGCCCCCTGTCCCTTTGGCTAATTTAGGAAGGACTCTTAGGGAGATTTTGAGACCTACAAGAACCACTACACCCTCATGTATTTGCCTACCTCAAGAGGCCCATAACTTTCCCATGAGACCGGAGATGATTCGTCTTCTCCCTGAATATAGAGGGTTCGATTCTGAGAATCCCTATACATACATGAGAGACTTTGAGGATGTGTGTAGCGCGTTTCTTTCTACAGGATCGCCTATACATATCATATGCTTGGTTTTATTTCCTTTCTCTCTTAAGGACAAAGCGAAAATATGGTTTCATTCTCTTACCCCTAATTCCATCCACACTTGGAGTGATATGCAACGCATATTCCTAGATAAATTTTTCCCTCCGGGGCGCACCAATGCACTTTTGAGAGCAATCCAAAATTTTTCTGAAAAACCGGGTGAATCCTTCGCAACTGTGTGGGAAAGATACAAAGAGCTTCTTAATGCTATCCCTCATCATGGTTTGGATATAGGCCAAATCATTGGCTATTTTCATCAAGGTCTTTCTTTGGAAAACAAACAATATATCCAAATGATGAGTGGGGGGCAATTTTATGAGAAGAGCCCTGAAGAGGCCATACAGTGTTTTGATTCAATAGCGGAGAATGCCCGGAATTGGGAAACAAATTCCTCTCTTGATGCCGCTAGAGTGCAAAGTGTACCCGTTGGAGGAGGAAAACATCATGTGAAGGATAATGATGACCTCCAAGCCAAAATAGCTAGCTTGACTAGGAAGTTAGAGGCCATAGAGCTCCAAAAAGTGAGTGAGGTGAGCACCATACCCAAAGTGCCTACGGCACCTACGGGACCTAGGATGGAGGACTTGTACATAATTTGCGATGACCCCACTCATTCCACCCAAGATTGCCCTAACCTTCCCCAAGTTAAAGGAGCCATTCAAATTGAGCAAGCTAATGCTCTCAACTACCAAAGGAAGCCCTTCAACTCTCCATTTTCTGAAACTTATAATCCGGGGTGGAGTAAACACCCCAATTTTAGTTGGAAGAGTGATGGAGGAAATGCTTCCTCAAGCCAAAGCAACCCAAATCCAAATCCTTTTCAAAATAACCAAGGTTTTCCAAATCAAAATTTCCAAAATCAAAATTTTCAAGACCAAGGTTTTCAAAATCAAGGTCAAGGTCCCAACTACCAAGGTCAAGGGTTTCCATCAAACCCTAACCAAAATTTTGGTCCACCACCGGTTAACTCATACCTACCACCCCACAAGAGGAACTATGATGATGTGATTGCACAACTTGTGCAAGGTCAAGCTCAAACCAATCAAGCCATAGGGGATATGAGAACCCAATTGACTAAGTTGACCACCACCTTGGGTGCACTTCAACAAGAGAAGGGAAAGTTTCCCTCTCAACCTGTGCAAAATCCACAAGGTCAACATAGCATTGGATCCTCAAATTCCAATGAAAGGAATCATGAACATGCTAAGGCCATCACCACTCTTCGAAGTGGAAAGATCATTGACAAAACCATCCCACCCAAGGATTCCAACAAAGAAGTTTCTAAAAATTTACAAAAGGAATCTAAGGGGGATGAGAAAGAAATCGAAAATGAGCCTAGCATTCCCAAACAAAATGGTGTTGATATTGGTTCTAGCCAAGAGAGGGCTAAATTCATTCCTGCCGCCCCTTTCCCTCAAAGACTTAGGGCACCTAAGAAATTGACCAATCATGCAGAAATCTTTGAATTGTTCAAACAGGTGAAAGTCAACATACCTTTGTTGGATGCTATTAAACAGGTGCCCTCGTATGCAAAATTCTTGAAAGACTTGTGTACGGTAAAAAGGAATTTGGGTGTGCATAAGGAAGTTTTTATGACCGAGCAATCCACATCCCTCTTGCAAAACACATTGCCCCGTAAATACAAAGACCCCGGGACCCCTACCATAGAAATAACAATAGGAAGTTCCAAAGTGGGTAGAGCTTTAGTAGACTTGGGGGCGAGTGTCAATTTGTTGCCATATTCTGTATATGTGGAGTTGGGGTTGGGAGAACTAGAGTCGACCGGGATCAAACTTCAGCTAGCTGACAGGAGCGTTAAGATACCTAGGGGAGTAGTGAAAGATGTGCTTGTGCAAGTAGATAAATTCTATTTCCCTGTGGATTTTGTGGTGTTAGAGACCCACCCTGTAGTAGATCAAGGGAGTCAATTCCCTGTGATTCTAGGTAGGCCTTTCTTGGCCACTGCTGATGCGTTGATTCAGTGTAGGAGTGGGTTGATGACCCTTACCTTTGGAAACATGACTGTGAACTTGAATATTTTCAATTTGATAAGGGAAGTGGGGGAAGATATGGAGGATGAGGTGCATGAGGTGAGTAGAATAGATACCTTAGTGCAGCACCAATGGGATCTTTCCGCCCATGATGATCCCTTACAGTCTTGTTTGGTCAGTGAGATTGTTGATGATGTGGAGGTGAGTGATGAGATGGAGTTTCTATACTCCATGCTCAATGAAGAGGAAGTTATGGAAGTGAATGGGTGGGTGCCTCGCTTCGAAGCATTACCACCCATTGAGAAAAGTCTTGTCCCATCTAGTATCCAACCACCGGAGTTAGAGTTGAAACCCTTGCCCTCTGATTTGAAATATGTGTACCTAGGTGACAATGAGACCTATCCCGTGGTCATTTCTTCTCACTTGGAGATTGACCAAGAGCGTAAATTATTGGAAGTGCTTAGAGACCACAAAAGTGCCATAGGTTGGTCCATTGCCGACCTCAAGGGAATTAGTCCCTCTCTTTGCACTCATAGGATTTATCTCGAGGATGATGTCAAACCTTCCCGCCAACCTCAAAGGAGATTGAACCCCATAATGAAGGAGGTTGTGCGAAAGGAAGTTCTGAAGTTGTTGGATGTGGGGATAATCTATCCTATAGCGGATAGTAAGTGGGTAAGTCCTATACAAGTGGTGCCCAAGAAGTCGGGTATTACTGTTGTAGAGAATGAAGGGGGTGAATTGATTCCCACACGAGTCACCACGGGGTGGCGAGTGTGTATTGACTATAGGAAGCTAAATTCATCCACTAGGAAAGACCACTTCCCCTTACCCTTCATTGACCAAATCCTAGAGAGAGTAGCGGGACATGCCTTCTATTGTTTTCTAGATGGATATTCGGGGTACAACCAAATAGAGGTTTCCTTAGAGGATCAAGAGAAGACTACTTTCACATGTCCCTTTGGGACATTTGCCTTTAGGAAAATGCCTTTTGGTTTGTGTAATGCGCCTGGTACCTTCCAGAGATGCATGACAGGGTTGTTTAGTGACATGGTGGAAAAGATTGTTGAAGTTTTCATGGATGACTTCTCAGTCTTTGGGGACTCTTTTGATAGTTGCTTGGAGAACCTTTCTAAGGTTCTAGAAAGATGTGAGGAGAAAAACCTTGTGCTGAATTGGGAAAAATGTCATTTCATGGTGACACAGGGAATAGTCCTAGGACATATTGTGTCGTCTAGGGGAATAGAGGTTGATAAGGCCAAGATTGAATTAATTGCCAAACTTCCCTCTCCTAAGACTGTAAAAGATGTGAGATCATTCCTAGGACATGCTGGCTTTTATAGGAGGTTCATTAGGGAATTTAGCGGGATTGCGCGACCCTTGTGTAATCTCTTGGGCAAGGACGTTCCTTTTGAGTGGGGGCATGATTGTGAGGTCGCTTTTTGTAAATTGAAGGAAATGCTAACTTCACCTCCTATCATGCAAACACCCAACTGGAATTTGCCTTTTGAAATCATGTGTGACGCCAGTGATTTTGCCATAGGAGCGGTGTTAGGTCAAAGGGTGGATAAAAAACCACATGTCATTTACTACGCTAGTAGAACAATGAATGATGCCCAAAGAAACTATACAACTACTGAGAAAGAGTTGCTAGCGGTGGTTTTTGCCTTAGACAAGTTTCGGTCGTACATCCTAGGTTCACCCATTCTAGTCTTTACGGATCATGCGGCATTAAAATATCTTTTGACAAAACAAGATGCCAAGCAAAGACTAATTAGGTGGATTCTACTCCTCCAAGAATTCAATTTAACAATCAAAGATAAAAAGGGAGTTGAGAATGTTGTCGCCGACCACTTGTCTAGGATCTCCTTTGATGATTCTGCTAACACCCTTCCCATATCTGAGACCTTCCCTGATGAGCAACTGTTTGCTCTTTCCCAATGCCCTTGGTTTGCGGATTTAGTGAACTATCTTGTGACTGAACAGATTCCTACCCATTGGAATGCCCAGGATAGGAAGAAATTTTTGAGAGAGGTGCAAAAGTACTACTTTGATGACCCTTACCTCTTTAAATATTGCCCTGACCAAATATTGAGAAGATGTGTGCCGGATATTGAAATACCGAGCATCATGTCATTTTGTCATAGTGAGGCATGTGGGGGTCATTTCTCTGCTAGGAAGACAGCCGCCAAAATCTTACAATGCGGTTTCTATTGGCCTTCCTTGTTCAAAGACTCTTTTGAGTTTTGCAAGACCTGTGAGCGTTGCCAACAATTAGGGGGAGTTACTAGGAGACACATGATGCCCCTCACACCCATCATAGTTATAGAGATTTTCGATTGTTGGGGCATCGACTTTATGGGACCTTTCCCATCCTCCTTTGGTAACCTGTACATCTTACTGGCAGTGGACTATGTGTCCAAGTGGGTTGAGGCTATCCCATCTAAGACCAATGACCATAAAGTAGTTTTGAAATTCTTGAAAGAGAACGTCATGTCTAGATTTGGGGTACCTAAGGCGATCATTAGTGACGGCGGTTCGCATTTTTGCAATCGCCCCTTTGAAACCTTAATGAAAAAATATGGGGTAACCCATAAAGTGTCAACCGCCTACCACCCACAGACCAATGGCCAAGCTGAATTGGCCAATAGGGAGATCAAGCACATCCTAGAGAAGACTGTGAACCCCAATAGGAAAGATTGGTCACTTAGGTTGACTGATGCCTTATGGGCATATCGCACGGCCTTTAAAACAGTGTTAGGCATGTCTCCCTATCGCATAGTGTATGGAAAGGCGTGCCACCTGCAAGTTGAGATGGAACATAGGGCATATTGGGCTATTAAACACTTGAATTTTAATCTTGATGCCGCAGGTCAGCAGAGGAAGCTCCAGCTAAGTGAGCTCGAAGAGATTAGGCAAGACGCCTATGAAAGTGCTAGGGTTTACAAGGACAAGATGAAAGCATTTCATGACAAAAACATCGCTCGTAAGTCTTTCGAGCCAAATCAAAAGGTCCTGTTGTACAACTCTAGGCTGCACCTTTTTCCTGGCAAGTTGAGGTCCCGATGGGTGGGACCATTTATTGTCAAATCCGTGTTCCCTCACGGGGCTGTGGAGATTGAGAATCCCAAGAATGGCAACATTTTCAAAGTGAATGGACAACGCCTCAAGCCATTTTTGGAGAACTTTTCGCATGAGACTGTGGAAGAGGAGCTTGTAGACCCAGTCTATTGCGAGGCCCCATCAGAGTAACTTCTTTTGTGATTATGTGTATATAGCTCTTTTACCTTTGTTTAGTTGTTTTCTTTTGGAAATTGTGGATACTCTAACCTTTGTGCAGATTTACTGTAGTGTAAATGATTTACAAGTGCTTTTGTAGCCTCTTCCCATTTTTGTCTTTAAATGCTTATCTTTTCATGCATTGAGGACAATGCTCATTCTTAAGTAGGGGGGGAGGTTCACTTGTGTTCATTTTTCATGATCATTCTCACACAATAGGTAGCTTCTTTTTGGATATAGAGTAGTATGCATAGCAAGAATCATAGCAAATACTTTTGATGCAAAATTTTTCGATTTTTGAGCTTACATGAGAATAAAACTTGAGACTTTTATGCTATGCTTCCTATTGAACTTGCATTATGTACGTAAACTTTCCTATTGCACATGCACGCCAATGGAGCGGAACTAAAACTTATAGCACATCACTTGAACATTGTGTCATTCCATCCATCTATTCATGTTTTCCACATTGTGACTCTCATCAAGTTATGCTCATATCGAATACATTTGGTATTGTTAGTCTTGCAAGTCATGATTTTTGATTCAAGCACATTTTCGCTTGATTTGAGCTTCAAGGATCGCATTTTCGCATGAACTTTCATTTATATGTATCATATTCATTTTGGAACAATCGTACAACTTTGAAAGATGATTTTAGGCCATCATTGCTCTTTTGAACCTCAATTCCTTGAAAGTTTCCATTTCGAACCCTAATTTGAGCCATGAGTGCCAATTCGTTCAAAGCTTAGGAACCCTAGGGTAATTTTGGAAGGCGGAGCCGTGTTAGCATGCCGTGGTACTTCTTCCCCGGTGTTTTAAGGTGGTGGGGGTTGAAAATTCATTTGAACAAGGTTTGGTGGCTTGCAAAAGTGAAAAATTGCATAAACAGGCAAAATTTGGCATTTTCAGCAAAGTGGGACCGGTACCCCTCATTGTGGGACCGGTACCCCTCTTACAGAATTGAATGGGACCGGTACCACTTTAAGTGGGACCGGTACCACCTGCTGCACTTTGAAAAATTCGAGCTTTTAAAGCCCTAGCCCGACATTTAACCCCACTCCAACTCTTTTTCACCCACTTTTCTCATCTTTTCTCTCATTTTCAACCCCTCCCAAGCATCCTCCATCACTTTGGAGAGATTTTTACCACTCCTCACCAAATCCACCATCAAAACCCTAATTTTCCCACTTTTTCACCATACATCACCCCATTCCCATCTCATATCGCAAAAACCCTAACCCTAAACCTGAAAATCCACCATTTTACACACTCTTTCCATTGATTGAAGGCGGGTACGCACTAGAGTGGCAGTAGTGGACTCCTTTTGGGTGTTTTGAAGCATTATCTTGCATTGTGGGTAAGTGTTTCAAATTTGTGAAGTTGCAAGCAAGTTAGGTTTTTGTTCTACATTTGGTGATTTGTGTTTGGGTGAAGTTTGTTATTGTTTTTGGGGATTATATTATTGTTGGTAGTGATTTGTGTGATTATGGAGCTTGTGGGAAGGAAAATGCTGTGCGATGCTAAGAGCGGGTGTTCGATGTTCATTGAAATGGGCATGTGGGCTTCCTGTGTAGTAGCCATGCTAGTGCTACTTTGTGTTTTTGGTCTAGTTGTGACGCTCATGGCAAGAACCAAGACACCGAAAGGAGGGAAAGCCTCAGGCTCTTCTGTGGAGCAGGCAGTCAAAAAGAGAAAGGCAAGCTCTTCTCAACCTGTGAAGAAGGGAAGGGGAAAGAGGCATGAAAGTGAAAGTGAAGAGAGCGAAGATGATGACATAGAGGCCATGTTTGATGAAGGTGGGGAAGAAGGGGAAGAGGATGAATGGGTTCAGTCACTTGCCAAAAGAGGTTTCATTTGTGAAAGGACTGTGGAAGCTTCAACCTTTATCCACACTCATCCCATTCGAGGTGCTATAGATACCCAAAACTTGGGCTTCCTGTGTAGGCCTGTGGAGGGCTATCACCCATCCGTGGTAAGAGAGTTTTACTCGAATCTGAGAGTACATTCGGAAATGGAATATCACATGAAGACTACTGTAGGTGGAAAGTCCTTTCTTGTGAACACTACAGTCATTGCTACGGCCTTGGGATATCCTCGACCTTCTCATGCAGATGGTGTCCCTTACCCATTCCGCCCTTTGACACCTTTCGATGGGGCGTCCTTCGCTCAAGCTATGTGCTCCAATCCTGTGCCAATGATATCATTTAACAAAAATCAGTTCACCCCTGGGAAGCTAAAGCCTGAATATGCCTTAATGAACAAAATCATCCACTGTCGCATTGACCCAAAAGGAAAAGAGAAAATACCAAGAGTCGATGAGATCAAGTTTCTTTTTGAAGTGATGAATGGGCGGCGAATTGACTTCGCAGCAGTGATTTGGGCAGTAATGAGGGACTTTGTGAACTTCGCAAGCAAGTCGACCTACATGCCTCATCCATGCTTGATCACTCAAATTGTAAAAGCTGAAGGAATCAAGTTGCCTCCAAAGAACAAAATGACACTTCCTCACTTTGGTCCCATTAACAATGTAACCGAAGCAAGGAGTATAGCAGCTTCAGTGAAGCCCAGGCCAGCTCAATCCCAGTCAGTTTCTGGAGGGCCGTCCTCATCGTCAGCGCCTAAGCCTGCAAGTACATCTCCACTCAAGAGAATGGAGCGTAGAATCAAGGGATGGTTCAAATGCATTCTGGGGAAGCAGAAGCAGATTGACCATAGACTGGCTAGGTTGGAGAGAGAAGTTCTTGTGCTTAGAGGTGACCCATCTGCTGTTGAGCCGCCAGTTCCTACCTTGGAGGGGGATTCCGATGAGCTTGATGATTGTGTGGATGAAGATGATTTCAGTGATGAGGAGGAATCAGAGGAGGAGTAGTTGGGGGTGTTTTCTTTAGTAGTTAGGTTGTTTGTGTTCAGTTGTGTTTTTACTTTTCTAAGTCTAGTTTTATTTTGTTTAGGGTAGCATAGGGCGGTGTTGGCACAGGGTAGTGACCCAAGCCATGTTAAAGCCAACACCCATTTTGTTTTGAAGCCCCTTTGTGTAAACCCCCGGTCATTACATGCTTAGAAGTCCTTTTTGATTTTAAAGTGTCGGTTGTTCCCTTATGAACATTATGCATCTATGAATGGTTAGTTTTTGTTATGAATGCCTTATTTCTGCTTCATGGTGTATGCTTTCGCGTTGCTCCATTCCACTCATTCTTATATCATTGTTTTTAGTTCTTGTTGATGGATATTAGTTTGTGAAGCTCTTATTGGCAAAATTTCACACACATGGAAAAGGGACAAGCATAAGTAGTTCAATTTCTTGCATTGTATGTCAAGTTAAAGTAGTATGCTCATGTTTGCATGTTGAAAGCGAACTCTTTTGTGCATTTATTTGTTTCTTTTCTCTTAGTTCTTACTTCTTTTTGGTTCAAATCTTACTAGGGACTAGCAAGATACAGGTTGGAGGGTGTGTTTAGCACATAATTCGCCCGTTTTCACTTGTCTTTTTGTACATTTTACCTGTTCTTCAACCCTAGTTTGGCTTGATTTTGGTATTTTTAACCCTTTCATTGTTTTTGAGCACGTGCAGGTTGCATGGTGCTAATTCCATTCTTTTGAAGGTGTTCGATGAATGCCGAAGGTTTTCATCCATTGACCACAGCTTGCAAGCACATTCTCATGATCATGGTGGGCAATTATGGAGCATTCCCCGTCAAAGCCTCGCCCAAGCAAGTCATTCGCTCATTTCCAAGGCATTGAAGGACCTAGTACCTTTGGAGAAGGTTTTCAAGCTCATGCGATCATTCGGGGCAAGCGAGGACGAAGCGAGGGACCTTGGAAGTCAAAACAGGACTTTTCAGGCACTTTTCAGCAAGGGGTACCGGTCCCACCTTAGGGGGTACCGGTCCCACATATGCAGAACTGAATGGTACCGGTCCCACCTTGGGGGGTACCGGTCCCAATGTTCGGGAAATCACCCGGGTCTTTTGTAAATCCTTCCAAACTCATGGGTACTCTTGTCCATTCATCCCCATGTCTGATGCCCTTATGGGGGGGGTATTTAAAGCACATTTGCAGCTGTTGGGAAGCATTCTCTCTTGTTCTTAGCTTAGTTTTCTAGGGTTAGCATAGTTTTTGTGGGTTTTAGCTTAGTTTAGCTTGTGTTCTTGGATTTCTAGCTAGTATAACTTAGTTTGTTGTTTAATCTTGTTAATCTTACCTTGTAATCTCTAGTTTAGGTTGTTATTTTCCATTTTCATCACAAAGTTGTAAGCTACTCTTGTTTTTAGTTCATTTATTACAAGCATTTACTCATTTTCAGCTTTTATGGTTGTGTATGGTTGTTTTCTTCTCCATTATGGCTAGCTAAGCATTTAAGGAGGGTTCTTTGGTGAAGTTCCTCTCCAAAACCTAAGGTAATGGTGGTTTCTCAACTCAAATGCTTTAAAGTTAATGGAATGCTAGCTTCCTCTACTTTCACTTCCTTGTGAACCCATATGGAGTCATATTCATGACCAAAATATGACTTGTGAGAGGTTGTATATTGGTGATGAGCACATATGATCTCCATGTGTATGCTAAAACATCAAGATGAGTAGTGAGTTGCATTCCATCATTTGTTCTATGTTCTTGAGCTTTTATTGTTAAAATCTTTCCATTCAAAGCCATATGTCACATGGACCATTTGAATGTGTATGTGTGAGAAACCACTAAGCCTAGGTTAGGAAGGAACGAATCCATAGAACCCATCCTTTCTCTCATTTACAAGTTTACAAATCAAATCCTTGCCATTAATTTGGCACAAAAATCACAATCAAACAAACCCCATATTTACTTGTATTTTTACATTCATTGGGTAGCATAACCTAAGAATCACTAGAACCTATTCCACTCCCTGTGGAAATGACCTAGGTACTCCTAGTTTTATTGCTAGACGATCATAAGACTCCTACGCTTGGGAATCTCATGCGCACAACACTTCAATTAACGTTCAAGCAGCCGGGGTTCCAAAGGGGTGAGGAGACCACGTGCCTTCAATTTCTCAAGGACACGTTCTAGGGACATGTATAGATTGGTGAATTGACGGGCCGGCTCTCTAGCTTGGAATGGGCGGTTTGGTTGGGTAGCTTGAATAGGTTGGGCGATGGCATTGACTTCTGGGTTGGGTTTGCGGTTGAGAGGTGGTTGGCGGTTTCTGAAAGGTTCTTCGGCCTTGAGAGCCCCACTAGCCAGAGCATCTTCAACTTGAGTACCGGCAATAACAAGGGCTTTGAAGTTAGGGAAATACTGTGAGAACAAATACTTGTTGTAAATGGGCAAGAGACTCTTCAACACCATCTGCACCTGCTCATCATTGGTAGGCCTGTGGGTCATCTGCGAAGCTTTCGCCCTCCATCTGGAAATGAAGGCAGAGAAACTCTCCCTCGGTTCCTGCTTAGTAGTCTCAAGATCCCTACGAGTCACATCAATCTCAGTGTTGTACTTGTAGTGATTAGTGAACTCATTTAAAACATCCTCCCATGTCTTCAACTTAGTCTCATCTAAGGATAAAAAACCACTTCGAGGCTGACCCTTTCAGTAATTCATGAAACATATGAGCCAACAGCTCATCATCGGCTCCACGAGGTTGCATCGCCCTCACATACATCTTCAAATTGGTTTTAGGGCAACCCATCCCATCAAACTTCACTAATTCTGGCATCTTAAAACTGAACGGCATACGGGCCTTGGGGAACAGTGAAAAGGATGTCACATCAACCATGTCATCAGACCGACACATCCCCTTCAGGGATTTCTCTAAGGCTTCAACCTTACTCGACAACAGGATCGGATCTCCAGAAAGGAACCTAGATCCACTGGGCTCGCCATCCAGATTGATGGGCTTAGACTTGGCTCCTGCCTGGGCCTTGACACTGTCATCAACTTGGACTGGGATAGGTGGATCAGAGGTACTCTTCGGGTTCTCTAAGTGGGCCTCCCTATCTTGATCTGTACTGGTCTGTTTATCTTGGGACATCTTCTTAATCTGTTCTGTCTCACGGGCCAGGGCATCAATTCGGTCCATGATTGCATTCAATACTGTAGCAGTGGTACTGGATTCTCCGTCAGCCATTGAGGATACACTCGGGGGTTCAACACTAAAAAGACGCCCTCTAGAATCACGACGCCAGGCCAGAATTCTACACCATGAAATGGGCTTTTTTAGAAAAAAGGGACAAGTCCATGATACTCAAAACCTATTGACAGACTATCAAAGAGGTGCTATCCAAATAGAAAAAAAGGAGAAAGGGGAAAACCATCCTATCATAATTCCAACTCATTTCCTTATTTCACAAGGGCATTTCCTTAGAAATTAGGAAATGAATCAGAATCACCAATAGGGAAATAAAACACGATCAGCCAAACAAGGCATAAAGAGCGACACCAATGATTAGCCCTTCATTCTTAGGACACTTTCCTTTGAATCGAAGGTCTTAGTCAAAACAAGCCAAAACAACCTAATCACAGAAAAGGGTATGTACCTTTAGAATATTCTCTTCCATCCTCAAAATAGTCCTTTCATTCTAAGGACCAAAATCCTTAAAATAAAAGGCCTATATTAAACATATCAAAGTTTATCCAAGGGTACATATCCCTAAGTTCTAGCATTCACAAACAAGGCTCACATCAAATTAGGACAATTTCGGCAGCATAACGACGCAATTATGTGCTAAAAGAAATTTGGCAGCATAACGGCGTAGGTATGTGTCAAGGGAAAATTTCGACAGCATAACGGTACAGTTAAATACCAAAAGGAATTTCGGCAGCATAACAGTATAATTGTGTGTCGAAATTTCGGCAGCATAACAGGTGTGTGCAAGCACTGTAGGGTAGAGTGTCCTACTTGGCTGTCTACATGGACTAATGCAAAAGGTGGGTTCAAAGGTTCCTATTGCAGACCAATCCATATACCTAACCACATGTGACACATGGCGTGCCGCGTGGGTCAAACAGTACTGATTGGTCATTGATATACCCCGAAGGGTACTTGACAATAGGTTGATGGCTTCGTCATGATTGCCCTAGTGTCGAGTGGAGACAGGGATCAGGACTAGACCATCGTTTGGCAAGGCAACATCGTCCTATCACACAATGACATGCAGCTAATATAACAAAAATAATATGCAGTCACACAAATGCAAGTGGTTGATTTTAATTAATTTAAGAAATTGAATAGCCCAATTAAATTAATGAAGTTTAGCCCTCGACTTCCCCAGCGGAGTCGCCAGTTCTGTGGACCAGCCTCGTGGACGGGGCTTTGATGGTGTGTGAGTCCACATCATCACCGGGCGATGTGATTAGGGGGGGTTTAGAAATCAAACAAAGGAGTCGCCACCTTATTTTTAAGGAATAAGGAAACCATGAAAAATATTTTATTTTTTTAAATCAAAACAAAACAAACTCCATTTTCAATGAAAAGACTGTCTACAAACCAGAGTTGGATCCGGGGGCTAGGTTACGACGTGGGAAGGTTCCAAGCTTTCACTTGTAGGCACCCACCTCGCCCTAATTAAAGGACTTCTAATTTATTTGGGCTATTTAAATTCTTAATGCAAACAATCCTAAATAATCTAATCAACCAAAAAATAGTGATATAAATGCATTATTTATATTAGTTATATTAATAATAATAAAAAAAATATATACAAACAAACCCCTAAAACCTAGGACACCCTACGGGCATCCTAGGGCGGACTTGAGCCCTATTAGCGCCTACGTAACTTACTAGTATCACCTAGCAAGTATCAAAGTCCACGTAGTTTGACTACCCTAGGACTCTCCTATTGTAATCGATCACATCATCGAAGGTATTTCAACCTAATTCAAGACTCTAACTTCGAGAGTTTTTATTCTTTCAAAATCATTTCAAATTAAAAGACTTTCTTAAAATCCAAATATTCTAAAACAATTCTTATCTTTAGAATTCAATTCCAATTAAAAATCTTTTTCAAAGATTTTCAAGAAAACAAATCATATGGGAGGAATTTCATTCCAACGTAAAAAATCTTTAAAACATTTCAAATCTTTTGAAAATCAATTAATAATCAAATATCTCATAAAATCATATTTATTTCATAAATATTGCATCAAAAATCTTTTAGGAAATCTCTCGAAGATAGACTCTTCAATCAATTGAAACACACAATTCAAATCATGATCTTTACAACAAAGGAAATTCCTAGGGAAGGTCAAGTGACCTTCCTAGCCTAGGGTCTCTATCTAGCCCTAAAGTTAATCTAAAACCCTAACATACTAATGCAAATGCATGCTGTAATTTAACTAAATTAATCAAACATTCACAAAATCAATTCTAATCATGCATGAAAATGTTCCTAAATGCATACTAATCAAACTATGTGATCCTAAACATATTTCTAAGTTAGATTTAGCCCTAAAATAATTTTTAGAAATGATTTAAGGGCATAAACAAATCCGGACAGATTTGAATATGGACCTTTAACCACTCTAAAAATCAATGAAAACAAAGAATAAAAATGTGAAGATGACCTATCATGCTTTCTACATGAATATACTATAAAAGACTATAAAAATCATGCAAAAATATGGCTTAAAAATGTTAATTAAACCACTTCAAAGCATATATTCAAATCTGGACAGATTTGAATACATGTTCCAAATGGCTTGAAAAACATTGTTAATTCATAAAAAATGACAAATAAAAACCCTAGCATACAATCTAACATGCTATACTAAATTACCATGCAAAATGTATAAGAAAACTAACAACGAATATGCTTTAAACAATTATTTTAAACACAAAGGGGAGGATCTTACCTTCGCACGCTCCCTCGTACACAATTTATACATTCAATCCATCGAGTTCATATCAAGTGTTCAAATAATCATAAAAAAACACAAACAAAAAGACTCAAGACTCTTCACATGTCAAAATACACATTAACGTACTCATATTACCAATAAAATCACCAATCAATTATCATGAGATTCAAATAACAACGCGAATATATTAACTTTACTCTAAACATGCTCGCATACATGAAATAATAACAACGGACTCATCTTAAACATAAAATCATAACAAAAACTAACCCTAGCATGCTTACACACATAAAATCACAAGAAACTAACCCTAACATGCATACTCACATAAAATAATAATAAAACTACTTCTAATCATGCATACGTACATAAAATAACAAGAAAACTAACCCTAACATGCATACTCACATAGAATAATGATAAAACTATTTCTAATCATGCATACATACATAAAAATCATAATAGAACAAACTCTAATCATGCATATATACATAAAATCATAACAAAGCTAACCCTAACATGCTTACCCACATAAAATCACAATAAAACTACATTAACCCTAAACATGCATTCTAACATAAAATCTCGATAAAATTAACCAACCCTAGACATACATGCTAACATAAAATAATAACAAAAATTAAACCTAATCATGCATGCTCACAAAGAAAATAACAATAAAAGACAACCCTAATCATGCTTGCTAATATATAATCAAAATAAAACCAATCCTATTCATGATGAACATACTATTATCCTATATTAAAACTACATCCTATTCTAATCATGCATAAACAAATAAGAAACTACCCTAACATGTTAAACATTCTCATAGTAAAAAGAAAAAGATGATCCATCTCATATGAGAATGAAGAGAACTTACATCATAGCATCACAGATTTATGTAAGAACTTAAGAAACAAGAATGAGGTTGAGAATTTACCCTTCTCCCTCCTTCTTGGCTAGCCTCCTCCAAGCTCTTAGCCTTCGATCCTTGCCCCTTCAATGGTGTGGAGATGAAGAGCTAAAAATCTGTAGCCTCCTTCTCCAAACCCTAAAAATCTCTCCCTCTTTTTGAACCTCTCATAATGCAACATATATAGGGTTAGGGTTCAAAACCTTGAATGGCTAGGATTAATCCCTCTAAAAAACGATCCTAGGGCTTAGAATGAATCTCTCTAGGGTTTGAAAGCTGAAACCCTTCGAATTTATGCCAAAAAAATCAAATCAAATCGGCCAAAATAAGTCAAATTTTCAAAAATGGCAAAATTGGCTCGAGCAAGCTGATGGCCGTCCTAGGCATGGACGGTTGGCCGTCCTAGCTGGACGGTTGGCCGTCCTAGCTAGGACGGTCACCATGCTGACTTTCCCAATTTTGTTCCCCAATTTTAGGGTTTTCGAATTTTGGCCATATTTTGGTCAAATTTGATCCAAATCCGATGGTTCAGGGCTCAAAACGACCGTGTTTTGATCCTCCACATGATTTTAATATAAAATTGGTACTTCACAACATGTTTTGAAAATCTTTTGTTTTGGTGAAAACGACCAATTCACGGTCAATTTGATCGAAACCCTAATTCAGCTCATCCTTACCCGTGGGATCGATTTTGGGAGAATCCATCCCAACCATTCAAAGGCTCAATTGACACACCAAATACACTCCCCACATCCACATAAACCTCATGAAACAATCCGTTTCGAATTTAGAGGTCATTCGGAAATTATACGAGAAAAAGGACGAAAATGCCCTTCAAGTCGCAAAAACCCTAATTACCTATCGAGCTCTCATCAGAATGCCATGAAAATTTACAGGGATGTTCTAAAACACCTCAAAAGTCAAATGCAATACAAATGGGTTGATTCCCATCCAAATGTACACATGAAATAATGAATTGTCCTTTTCCTCAGCAAAGGGCAATTTGGTCAATTTGGTCTTTACAAGGCCAATTCCTCACCCAATGATCAGCTATTCTAGTTGATCATTTGCATGGACACATAGTAGAAATAATTGGTAAAAATGGGGTGTCCACACTATGTAATCTCGAAGAGGATTGCCTACAAATGAACCCCCGTGGTGCATTGCAACAGATATGGTCCCTTCCATATCTTCTCACTGTTGTTTAACACACAAATAACAAAAAAATCAATGGTTACTATATGTAGTGGGAGACAAACAAGCAAACAAAATTATAAACAATTATCATAAATGGGGTCCATTATAATTTAATGTATAGATGTAATAAACGAAATCCTCAACTGATTATGGTCAGGGACCACATACAGTTTGGTCAATGCGCATGTGCTCACAAGCAAAAACCCTAATCAATATTTTATAAAGCCCCAAATTCGCATCTTTAACAAACTCCTACTCAGCCAGCTATCACATTAATGATTTTCATATAAATCAACTTGATTGAACCAAATAGAAACAGAAAAAACCGAAAAATCATTTCTTGGTTTATGTATGAAAAGACAAAACCATAAATAAAACACTTACCTTCACGTTCTAAGACTAGATTGCTGAAGTCTGTGTCCAAATCGTGAAGATTAACAGTTAATAATCCCTAATCGCGAGCTTAGGGATGCATATCATCTCACTAAACTGACTTTCCCTCCCTAAACCAACTTTACTCTCCTCCAAATCGCGAACTGAGGGTTTCTTTACAGCTAATCAGAGTGCATCAGCATCACGTGCAACTCACGTGATTCATTTTGAAGGGAAAACATGCCACATCACGCCACGTCACTGCCACATAGGATGGCATGTGAGCTGACGTGCTATTTCCGTCAAATTTGAGTAACGGAGTCACCGATTTGGCTCAAAATGAATTTATAAATTTTGATTTGGTACTAAATCGAGACAAAAAAAAAGTTTGTGGCCTAGATTGAAAATCAGTAAAAAGTTTGTGGTACTAAATCGGAATTAACCCTTTATAATAATTTTAATTTAACATACCATGAAATCACACCACATCAACTCATGATTTGGTAGTGTAGTTCACAAGACTTTTGGGATCTGAATACCTACTTCAATGTGAAAGTTTTACTTCAATACAGTTTGCTACCTGCCATCTGGGATTGCAAATAGAACAATAGGCTTTGAAGGTCTCACGAAGGGAACATCACATCTAAAATAGCCCTTCCTCTCCGGCTGTAGTATCTCCCCATGCTTCAAATTTCACATGTTTGAATCACCAAGTGCTAGAGTCTCCCTTTTCGTATTTGGGTTAAGCACATCAAAAAATCCTCTCCTTCTTCCAGCTTTTTCTTTGTGCTAAATTAGGTTGGAAAATTCTTTTGGATGAAAAAAAATTATGGGTGCAAATTATTAGAAATAAATATCTTCTTCATTGTAATTTTTTTAAAGCCAATCCTAGGAGTAGGGATTCTCCTGCTTAGAATGGGATTTTACAAGCTAGAGATATTTTATTAAAAGGTATAAGGTGGATTATAGGTGATGGCAAAGATACTTTATTTTGGAGCCATAACTGGGCCACTAATGTGCCTTTATGTGATCTTATGCCAAAAACTATTTGGGCAAATTTGGACTGTGACTTGAAAGTGAGTGATTTTATTTCTAATGGTAATTGGAATGTGGACAAAATTAAAAATGTGACAAATGAAGATATTCTTAATATCAGTAAAGCTATTCCTATTTCTACTGTACCTACTAAAGATAGTGTTTGCTGGGGTCGAGAAGCCAATGGTAAATTTTCAGTAAGATCAACAGTTTGGATCCAAAATAAGGAAAATCATGATGTTAAATATAAGAATTTATACAATAAAATCTGGAAACTTAATGTCATGCCTAGAATTAGATTTTTTATGTGGATTTTGATTAAAAATAAATTGCCCACTCGTTCTTTCTTAAAAAAGAAAGGTTTTAATTTGGTAGAAGAGTGTCCTCTTTGTAGTGATTTTCAAGAATCTATTGATCATATTTTTGTGGGGTGCTCCTTTGTTAAAGGTCTATGGGATCGTATTAAAGACTATTGTCCTACTCCTACTAATTTTCAGGGATGTTTTAGTGACTGGCTTCTTAAAATTTTCAATTCCAAAAAAGGTAATGGTAACATAAATGGTAAGTTTAAGGAAAAAATTGCGGTGTTATGTTGGAATATTTGGAATCATAGAAATGCTATTGTTTTTAAAGGCATTAAGCCAAACTCTTTCTCTATTCTTGAAGTTTCAGCTACTAATTTTACTGAATATGTTGACAGGTTTAGTACCACTTTAAGGAAATTTAACGGACAAGTTAAGGAAAGGATAAAAATTAATCGCTTCATTAAATCGGATCCTCCTGATTTTTATTCTTTTAAACTTAATTTTGATGGGACTGTTCGTAATAATTTACGTGTAGCTACTACAGGTTTTATTATTCGAGATTAGCGAGGTTTTCCAGTGGTCGAAACTATCAATAGGATAGGAACCACTTCAGTTCCAATTGCTGAATGCAGAGCTTTGAGAAATGGTTTGCTTACAGCCAAAAGGAAAGGAGTTAAAAGAATAAATATTGAAGGTGACTCTAAATTAATTATTAATTGATTATGGGCAAGACTAATGTTCCGTGGAGACTCTAGAGACTGGTACAAGATATTAAATGGCTAATGAGCACATTTGAGTACTACACTTTAAGACATGTCTGTTGGCCCAAAGTATACTCTAGAGGGGGGTGAATAGAGTATAGGCAAATAAAAATATTTCAAAAATGGGATACAAGATTTTTTGCAAACTTGAAAATGGATAGATAGAATGCAAGATTAAATAATAACTCAATACAATAAATAAATATCTTGAACTAAAGAGATTGAGTTAGAAGATCAAACACAACGATTTAACGTGGTTCGGTCTCTGCCTACATCCACGCCTCAAGAACTCCGTCAAGAGGTTCAATCCACTAAGCAACTCTTTCAAGGTGGAGAAACCTTTACACTTGCTTTCTCTCAAGGTGGAAGACAACTCATCCACAAGAGTTCTCACAAAACTTTTACAATCTCACAATACAAGATGATTGAAAATGGAGTAATACAATAAATGCTTCTCAAAGCTGATTTGTAATGAATACAATAACACACTAGCTTCTCAAATGATTAGAAAGATATAGCACAAGAGTTTTGTCAAAGAGAAGTATGAATATTGAATGCTTGAGAGTAATGAATGTCAAGACAAATGAGATTAATCAACTAGGTAAACAATAAATGAGAGCCAACCTTTAATATATATAGAACTAGAGCCCAAATGACCGTTTGAAATCCCTAGAGTTGGATTAGAGAGGTTTAGGGTGGTTGGGGATCATTTAATGCTCAAATGGCTATAAGAATAAAGAGCCATTCTGAAGTTGTAGAACCATTAGTCGACTAGAACAAGCTTATTAGTCGACTAACAAGGCTTTTTCAAAAGGATCTTCATTCCCGGGCTCGGTTAGTTGACTAGCACAAGGTGATTAGTCAACTAGCTAGTTAAAAATATGTTCAATCAAAATTTGGGTTTGTTAGTCGACTAGGATAAGGGGTGTTAGTCGACTACCAACTTAAAAACTCAATTTGAAAATTTCTCCGGGATCGATTAGTCAGCCATCATTAGTCGACTAGAAACTTTGCAACAAAAACATGCTCTCTGGACCTCTCATTAGTCGACTAGCAAGGCATAATTAGTCAACTGAGAAACTATTAGTCGACTAGACCAGGGTGCTTAGTCGACTAACTTAGAATTTCTCAAACCATTGCATCAGGACTTCTCTTAGTCGACTAGGACTAAGATGATTAGTCGACTAGGGAAGTTACAATGTCAATTTTTTGATATTTCTAAGTCAAAATCAACAAAAACCCTTGGGCAAGTTAACTAAGTGTTTCCAAAACATTTTTAGACAATTTTGAAAGCATTTTCAAGGATTTTCAAGCATGAATGCTAATGCACAATAAGATGTAAAAGATTTTCTCTTGAGCTTTACATAATTGATCATGAGAGAAGCCTTACAAAGAGTTCCTAAATGTTGGTAGATCAACTTGACTTCAATTTGCCTTCATAAGCTTGAGTATGTCTTCAAGTTGGTCGTCAAGGATTGAACTTCTTTGAATTGCTTTGACACTTGAAGTTTAGATCACCATGAGCTTTGATTTGAACAAAGAGCATTTGAATTACTTGATGAATGTTGATGAGAGCTCCAAAAAGAATCTATGGAGACACAACACTCAACCACTTGTTAGAAGAAGTGTATGGTTTAGTTATCATCAAAATAAGGTCAATGACCTTAGGGCTAACAATCTCCCCCTTTTTGATGATGACAAACCATAACTTTGAATAATAAATAGAAAGCAAAGCTCCTCCTCAATTTAGCACAACAAGTATGGATGAATCAACATTCTTAACAATATATAAGCAATAAATAGGCTCAAACATTATAAATTCAAAGTATTCAAATATTTGTTCCCCCTTGTCATATCAAAAAGGCAATAAAAAGAGAAATAGAAGAATATAATAACATGCACAATTACAATTCCATTGGCCTAACCATGCCAAGTTCAAGCCGTATTGTGCAAAAACGATCCTCTTGGAGAGGTTTCGTGAAGATGTCCGCCAATTGATTGTCCGTACTAACAAATTCTAGTTCAACATCTCCCCTTTGCACATGGTCACGAATGAAATGGTGCCTAATTTCAATGTGTTTAGTGCGAGAGTGCAAACAAGGATTCTTAGAAATATTTATGGCACTAGTGTTATCACAACGAATAGGTATGTAAGTGAAATGAATCCTATAGTCTTCAAGTTGTTGTTTCATGTACAAGACTTGATCACAACAACTTCGGCGGCAATGTATTCCGCTTCGGTTATAGAAAGAGCTACCGAGGTTTGTTTCTTGCTAAACCAAGAGACAAGCGAGTGGCCAATAAAATTACAAATGTCACAAGTGCTCTTTCGGTCGGTTTTACAATCGGGAAAATCCGCATCCGAAAAGCTAGCAAGTTGACATGAAGCATGCTTAGGATATAACAAGCCTAACTCAAAAGTCCCAACAACATATTTAAATATACGTTTAACTGCGAGTAAATGGGATTCCATGGGATTAACTTGAAATCTAGCACACAAACAAACACTAAACATAATGTCTGGTCTACTTGTGGTTAAATAAAGAAACTACCAATCATACCTCGATATAGTTTTTGGTCTACCTTCTTACCATTTTCATCAAGATTAAGCTTAGTTGTGGGGCTCATTGGTGTAGGACTAGACTTTACACCTTCCATGTCGAATTTCTTCAACATGTCCTTCACATACTTGGCTTGATTGATCAAAATGCCTTCTTTGGTTTGCTTAATTTGAAGTCCAAGGAAGACTGTCAATTCTCCCATCATACTCATTTCGAATTCATCTTGCATAAACTAAGCAGACTCCTCATAAAGAAGATCATTTGTAGCACCAAAAATAATATCATCAACATAAATTTGAACAATCAACATGTCACTATCTTTAAGCTTTATGAAAAGAGTAGTATCTATTTTGCCTCTAATAAAACCATTTGAGAGTAAAAAGCTACTTAACCTTTCATACCATGCTTTTAGTGCTTGTTTTAAGCCATAAAGTGCTTTAGAAAGTTTGTATACATGGTTTGGAAAAGTGATATCTTCAAAATCGGGAGGTTGTTTCACATAAACTTCCTCCGTAATGTAACCATTTAAAAATGCACTTTTCACATCCATTTGATACAATTTAAAGTCCTTAAAACTAGCAAACGCAAGAAGCATGCAAATAGCTTCAAGTCTAGCAACCGGTGCATATGTTTCATCATAATCAATGCCTTCTTGTTGGTTATAGCCTTGTGCAACAAGTCTTGCCTTATTCCTAATAACATTACCATCTTCATCCTTTTCATTTCGAAAAATCCATTTTGTGCCTATGATGGTATGGTCATTAGGTTTAGGTACAAGTTCCCAAACTTTGTTTCTTTCAAATTGATTAAGTTCTTCTTGCATGGCTATAATCCAACTATTATCATTTTCGGCTTCAATAAAATTTTTAGGCTCAATTTGTGAAACAAATGCAATATGGTTACAAGCATCTCTAAGAGAGGAGCGAGTACTTACCTTGCGTGAAGGATCATCAATCACTTGATCAATTGGATGATTCTTCACAAATTTTCAAGCTTTTGACAACTCTTACAACTCTTGGGGTTCACTTGAGGGTTCACCTTCTTCAATTTGAGAGTCCTTCATTGGTTCGTCTTGAGATGCATCATTTGATGAAGTATTACTAATGTTAAGCTTGCCAAGCTTTTCATTAGTATTAGATAATAATTTGCTATTTTCATCATCTTCAACAACATTCTTGGAAACAAATGGATTAGATTCATTAAAAACAACATGAATAGATTCTTGCACGGTTAGAGTACGTCTATTGTAAACACGATAGGCTTTACTATTAGTAGAGTAACCAATAAAAATACCCACATCGGATTTAGACTCAAACTTAGCAAGATAATCTTTATCATTTAAAATAAAACACTTGGATCCAAAAACTTTAAAGTAACCAATATTTGGTTTTCGACCTTTCCATATCTCATATTGAGTTTTTGCTAAGATGGGTCTAATAACCACTCTATTTCCCATGTAGCAAGCGGTGTTAACCGCTTCCGCCCAAAAGCTTCTAGGAAGTTTGTATTCATTAAGCATGGTTCTACCCATTTCTTGTAAAGAACGATTCTTCCTTTCAACCACTACATTTTGTTGTGGAGTTCTTGGGGCCGAAAAATTATGTGAGTATCCTTGTGCATCACAAAAAATTTCGATGTCTTGATTTTTAAACTCTCTACCTCTATCACTTCTCACACTAATGATAGAATGGCCTTGTTCTTTTTCAAGTCTTTTGCAAAGTTTTATAAATTCGCCGCAAGTATCACTTTTGTGAGATAGGAATAGAACCCAAGTATACCTTGACTAATCATCAACTAAGACAAAGGCATAAAGTTTACCACCAAGACTAGCTACATCATTTGCTCCAAATCTAGATGTAACAATTCCAAAGGCCTAGATGTAGAAATATGCGCTTTGGTTTTAAAACTAGTTTTGATTTGTTTTCCAAATTGGCATGCATCACAAATTTTATCTTTTGAAAAATTAGCCTTGGGCAAGCCTACAACAAGTTCATTTTTGGAAAGCTTTTGAAGTAAATCCATGTTAGCATGTCCAAGCCTCCTATGCCATAACCAATTTGAATCTTGTAAAGCGGAAAGACATGTTACATCTTGAGATGTTAAATCATCAAAACAAGTGATATACACATTTCCAAAACGTTTAGCAATAAGGATATTGGTTTTGTTTTTATCCAAAACATTGCAAGAGTTATAAGTAAAGTTCACATAATAGCCATTATCACATAATTGACTAATGCTAAGCAAGTTATGCTTTAAGTGAAAGGTTCTGTGAAAACCACAGACATGGATGCGCAGCGGAAGAGG
>JAESVK010054705.1:0-15521 GCA_017140935.1 Hamamelis virginiana | reverse complement strand
ATGAACCAAAACCAAATGTTTAGTACACCCATACACACGACTTACAATAATCCTGTGTATAGGTCAAACGTTGGCCCAAGTGGAACAAAGGAAGTTCCCATGAATTATGCACAGGCTAACATTACAAGTTCTCCAATGCCCGGGGGGCAACAGATGTTCGGCCAATCCCAGGCAACAAATGCTGGGGGGCAACCGAATTTCAATTCTTCAGTCCAAAATGCACCAATGGGACCTATAGAAAATAGTGGACAATACACACAAGGATACCCTAAAGTCCAAACTCCACATAATCCCATACCTTTACCCCATGTCCATCACATGTACGGCCAACAAAATATGGCCGAATATCCTTTAGGAAACCAGCTAGGGGGAAATATGTTTGAGCCAGCTCATCCAAATCGGCCTTACCTCAACCGGGATGAGGTGGCCGAAATAATTAGGGAACAAATGGGCGGTCTATGTAGTCCTAACATCAGGACAGCATATAGCAAGCCTTACCCAGATTATATTGACCAACTATAAGAATTCCCTAGACAATACAAAGTTCCAGACTTCTCATTATTTTCAGGAGATAACAAACAATCCACTTATGAACATGTTGGCCGATTCACCACCCAGTGTAGAATAGCAGCGGTCAATAGTTTCCTTAAATTAAGGCTATTTTCTAATTCCCTGACGGGTTCAGCCTTCGATTGGTATGTAAACCTGCCACCAGGGTCAATAACAACGTGGCAGGAATTGAAACGCACATTCCACCTTAGATTTTATAGAGCAGAGGCCGAAGTTACGGTCGGAGATTTGGCTCGAATGTACCAAGAGCCAGGAGAGAAAATAGAGATATTTATCTCTAGATTCCGTACTGCAGAGAATAAATGTAGGACCACCTTATCACAATCTGATTGTGTAAAAATGGTGATGGGTGGCCTTAATATTGAGAATAGAAAAAGATTCGTAGGTCAAGAATTCATCGACCTAGGACACCTCTTATCAGCAGTTTCTAGATATGAAAAAATTTTAGAGAAAGAAAACCAGAGGAAGATATCCTTTCGAGGAACCTACTATAGGAACCAAAATAGAGACACTGGTTACTTTGAAATCACTAATGATGAAGAGGAAAACCAGGAAAATGAAGTCGCTTTGGCCGAGTTAGCCCTAACTAGGCCATATTTATGCAAAGCCCTAGTGAGGGCTAAATCAGATGTCACAGAATCAAAATCAAACGGTCAAAGAAGGCCGAACAACAATAACTATAAAGAAAGGAAATACGATTTTGATGTGACAAAAACGGAACAAATCTTTGACTTTCTACTCAAAGATAGGCAGATAAAGTTGCCTGAAAACCATATCATACCATCAAGAGATGAAATAAAAAATAAGAAATATTGTAAATGGCATGACTTATGGTCGCATAATACAAATAATTGCATCGTTCTGAGAGATACAATCCAAAAATCCATCGGTGAGCAAAAACTAAAATTTAGTGAAACCGATAAAACTGTGAATGTAATAGATGAGGATGATCCTTTCCCTACAGAGTTTTCGATTAATATGTTATATATGCAGGATTCAAAGAATCAAATGGCTGCTCCACCTACACCTGATGCGGCCAAAGAGAAAGGAAAAATCACCTTGGACAGTCATGCAAAGGCCGAATCACATAAACAATCGGCCATGAAAAAGTTCAACATCACAAGAAGGGAGCCAAATCCGGAATGGTTCACAAAAGAAACAAGTTGTTGTCCCGAACTCACCAGGAAGTTCATTATTGGGTGTTCCCCCTCAAGTGAATTTGGAACTCGGGGGGTCGGTAGGTACAAGGCCAATTTATGGATTGCTGGTCTATGATGTAAGTTGCCATGTTTTTGGCAAGCTTGACAACCCTTAGCATATTCAATGCAATCTTTGAGAATTTAAGGCCAATAAAACCCGTGTCTTCGAATCAACCATCTCATTTTAATGCCAGGTTGGTGTGCACCACAAGTTCCTTCATGGACTTCACCCATTATTTTCATGGATTCTTTTAAACTTTGGCATCTAAGTAACAAACCATCAGCTCCTTTTTTGTATAATATATCACCTTCGAGTCACAAGACGCACGTCTTGCATATCTTTACTTTATCTCTCCTCACCTCAATGTATATCTTAACTTAGGAATTCTTTTCTCATCCCATACTCTCTTTCTTTTCGTCTAAAATCTCTCTCCCTCTCTCTTCTATCCTCATCTGTCTGATTGCTTCGAAGGGCTTTATTCTTTTTTGGATCAACAGCTTTCTGATTTGTTCTTCTTCTCAAAGAATAACTCAAGAATTTCTTTATTTGGCTAAAGCTCTGTCTTCAAAGCAAACCATTGCTTTAGCTCCTTTTCTTTTGGCCAATCTTTACAAAAGGTGCCAAGAAATGCATTCCAAAAAATTGTCTTATCAAATGGGAGGTCCCTTTTGGATTCTACAATTTTGGTAGTATGCATATTTTCCTGAAATTCGGCCTAACTTAATTGACTTGAAAGAGCAGACTTTTGTTAACTTTGGTGAGAGAATGATAATGACTGAAAGTGTTCCTTCTTTTTCTTTTAAAAACTATTTAAATTTCTTTATCAAACTGGATCTTCGAAGGATGTAAAGATATGCATAAAGACGTGCCAAAAATGTTGGCAACAAATCGGTTCTTTAGAAAGATGTGTGTGAGTTGCGGGCGTGCTAACTACAAACAATCAGATGATTGTAGATTCTCCTTGCTTTGAAGCCTCAAGGGCTTTTGCAGTGTTGAATATAAAACAAATAAGATTGGAATATAATAAACTCAAAAGAAACAAATACTTACCATGTATTGACTGAGTACAGACTTGTTAAATGGGTTTTCAATAAAATGAACAGAGACTAATCCCTGACCAAACCAGAGTTTGGATTCTTCAGTTACACGATGAATTACTCCTAAGGAATTGAAAAAACGACTAGGAAAACTAAAAACAGATATAAAAGATTAAAAGCTTATGCTTAAATTTGATCGTGGATGCTTTGTTTCTTTGTTCCCTTCAGCTTTTGTAGAGGCTGAATGTGTTTGTAACTAATTCCATGTGTCAAATTCCAGTTGGCTAAAAGTTATAGTCGTTCTTCATTTTATGGCATTAGTTGAGATCGTGTATCTTCCATATCTTTGATCTGGTCTTCATATATGAACGTGCATTCGAACTCCCAGCCAGATGTTGCCACGCTGCCATATTTCTCATCAGATATCAACATGCAATTGAGCTCCTCGTCAGATGCTGCCACGTGTCTTTCTGTTTTTTGATCACCTACGTTCATTTTGGATGTATCAAGGCTATCAAGGCCACATCTGATAGAGGATATTTTGTTGGCCTGGTCTTTTCATGGTTGATTCTTCATAGACCGAATACATATAATGAGTTTTCTTAATTTCGGCCTTACAAGAATCTTACTTTGAGAATTTCGGCCTTAACAACCATTGACCAATTTTTAGTGTGGTAACACCATCCAAGTTGAGGATGATGAAAATTCAGAAAGAGAAGAAGAAGAAGATCAATGAAAAACAAAACCTCAGGTGGCCGGCACCAAGAGGAAAAGTCAGCCATCGGCCAAAAATGCCCCTACACCTAAAGTGAAGGGTAAAGAACCTAGTGGCTGAACTAAGAGTCAGAAGGCTGCTACCGCGGCCAACACTCTCCTGGTTTCATTATCGACCACTAAGAGTTCGGCGACTCCACAAGGTTCTCCTTCAGTCGACACTCGCCCGGTCAAAAAGGTTCATTCAAAAGGAAAAAGGATCAATGCCTTTTCAGCCAAAGTTCCAAGTGCCTGCTCAGTCTAAATCCAGTACCCCTGCTTCAGCTTTGCCAAAGTCAAGTCTGTCTTTAGATGCTGTCTACATTTTGGCCCGAGCTCGTGCCTTTATGGGAAAACCTTCCAGTAATCAGTCTTTTAGACCAATTTTCGATCTCTGAATCGGCCTTTCCGAAATATGGTATGTAATAGTTTTGGATTTTGATACTTGCAGGCAGTCCATCTCTTTCATCGGCCACCCCTAAATTGGCCGACCTTAACAAAAGCTGAGATTTTTTTAAATCAATCATCAGTCAACCTCTCTCTCAAGTGCTTTCCAAAAAAACTCAAATTAAGGAGGCCGTGAAAATTCTCTTAGCCGATCCTGATATTACTCCAGGGGTTTGCGCCAGCCTTCAGAATCTCAAAGCTGAGGTCGATTCTCTTTTCCTCGTATTCGATGTTGCAAGAATGAATCAAACATCGGTCGAAAGTTTCTGGAGGAGGTTGGTCGAACAAAAACTGACCTGGAGGCGGAAATGGCTGAAGCGAACGAGCTACAGATAACACTGTCTGAAGGGGAGATGGGAATTATTAAGATTGAACAACAGCTGGTTAATCTTCAAATGCAAGTAAAGGAGACCCGGGCATCGATTGAGGAGATAAAGGAACTGAAAAGGAAAACCGAAGATCAGATCCAAAAATCGACCGAGGCAACTCTGGAGCTATCAGACCGATATGAAAGCTAATTGCTGCAGGTCGATGCAACGAAATTCAAACAACAACGGGCTGAAGCAAAGATGATTGAAAATGAAGAAAGTTGGAGCCTTCTAAAGTAGTCTTTGCAGCTGATCCCCCAGAAGGTGGTCGATCCTGTAGAGGTCCATACAGAGAGCGTGGTGACAGCTACTGAATCGGCATCTACCGCAGTTGGCCCTTCATCCAAACCAGAGGAAAAAGAATAACCTTCCCCATCACCATCGGCTTGAAAGGTATATCTAGCCATTCAAAAATAATTTTATGAATTTTCTCAAACAATTTTAGTTAATGGTTGTAATTTTGGCCATCGGGCCACCGTACATTCTTTTCTCCTTCCCTTTCTTTGCATGATACAAAATAGGTGGTTTTATTCGGTCTTATAGCCGATTTTAGTTTGTTTATACTTTTTAACTTTTTGATCGGAATTTTATTCTGTCTATGAAAAACATTATTCGGCCAAAAGGCCGACATTTGAACTTTGTTGATTGCTATGCGTATAATATTCGTCCCATATTGTGGACCTATACTTCTTAAGAAAATGGCCATTAATAGATTGGTCATGCACTTGGCATTCTTGTTCTTGTAGGAGATATGTACCACCTTTCAAAACTTTGAAGATTTTAAAAGGGCCTTCCCAATTAGGAGACCATTTTCCTAATGCATAGTCTTTTAGGCCTAGGGGTAATACAGTTTTCCACACTAAATCCCCTTCTTTGAAAAACTTCTGCCTCACCTTTTTATTGTAGGCCTTCTCTACTTTTCTCTTTTGTGATTGTAAATGATCTAAAGCCGACAATCTTATCTCATCGAGCTCTTCAAGTTCGGCCATCATGGCATCAGTATAATCCTGAGGATCTAATTTACTTTGTTCAGCCACTCTCATAGATTTGATTGTAATTTCCAAAGGCAGAACGACATCGTGGCCATAGGTTAGGGCAAACGGGGTTATCCTAGTTCCTCATCTTTTAGAATTTCTATAGGCCCATAATGTCTCTGAGAGTATTTTCTACCGCTTTTTCGATGTTAGCCTTGAGGACTTTGTTTGTAGCCTCGGCTTGACCATTAGCTTGCTTGTAATAAGGCGTAGAGTGAATTATTTCGAAACGGTATTCGGCTGCGAATGCTTTAACATCACTCCCTGTAAAAACAGATCCCTGATCGGCCGTGATTGTTTGGGGTAGGCCGAAACGATGAATAATATTTTCTTTTACACATTTAATTAAATCGGCCTGTGTGACCGTTTTAATTGGAATGACTTCGACCCATTTCGTGAAATAGTCAATTGCTACTAGAATGAAATCATGTTTTTTAGATGAAAGATAGTAGATTTTCCCAATTATATCCATCGCCCATTCTCTGAATGGCCAGTGTTTTACAATTGGATGAAGGTGTACAACAAGTGTGTGATGTACTGGCCCATGAACCTGACAAAACTGGCATCTTTTTGCATATTTAATGCAATCCTAGAAGGATTTCGACTAATAATAGCCATAGCGGCATATCAACCATCTCATCTTTATCTCGGCTTGGTGAGCTCCACAAATCCCTTCATGAACTTCGGTTACAACCTTCATGGCTTGTTCGTGAGAGATACAAAGAAATAATAGGCCGTCTAGAAAGCTCATAACTCTTCTTTTTAGCCTAAATTGACTTTAGGATCTGGCTCTTTTAAATAATCGGTAATAGGAATTCTCCAATCTTTATCTCTTGTCACAAGTGTTGCTATTTCATGGGCGTCTTCATCTAAAACTGATGATTCGGCCATTCTTTCGATGGTTATAGTTTTTCAAAAAATAGCAACAGGTATTTTTAAACTAGAGGTAATCTGGGCCAATTTGTAGTATTCTCCAATTTCCAACGTT
The DNA here is from genome assembly GCA_017140935.1 of Hamamelis virginiana. Lineage (NCBI taxonomy): Eukaryota > Viridiplantae > Streptophyta > Magnoliopsida > Saxifragales > Hamamelidaceae > Hamamelis > Hamamelis virginiana. Next base: position 9,124 of record JAESVK010054705.1, on the reverse strand, counting down.
GTATTCCCCACTGCCTTGTCCTCCCTGGAAAAGCAATTGCCTCTTGCGTTGGCTGAAACCCAACTTATATATGGGAGCCATTTTTCTGCTATTGCCCATTTTGTTGCTACGATCAATTCGAAGACATCCCTAGTTGTACATCAACGCCTACATTGCCCTCTGCCTTCAAACTAAAAAAAAAAAAAAAATGCAGGGGTCCTCAATTTGTTGACTAGAGTATAGAAATAAAGCAATGTGTTGATCTATGGAAAGAATGGTGGGGAAGCTTAGTTGGGGACCTTGTGAGGCGGGAGGGGCAAAGTAGCTGTTTAGGGGAGGGTCAACAATTGGAGCAACAATTGGAATGGGAGGTTAGGGATAAAAAGGAGCAATCAGAGCAACAGTTGGAAGGGGAGGTTAGGGAGGAGAATGAGCAGTTGGAGGAAGAGAAGCAACACATGAGGGTAGAAGAGGAGCAGCACATAAAGGAAGTAGACAGCCACCCTCGTGAGAAAAAAAAAAACGCAGAAAACATGAACCTATGCCTCTCGGGCAAATAAGGAGAAGCATGAGATTGCAAAATCGGTGACCGACAGTTGCAACTTAGACGAAAGGCTCGATCTTCTAGAGTCGCATCTGGGTTCATGTTATTTGATGAGGATTTGCAAATTCTTCACTTCTTTTTGGTAGTAGGTAACTTAGTAGTAATTAGTATTATGTGACTGTGTTGGGTTTAGTATTATTTGACATGTTGCTTAATGGAAATATCGATAATTTCATGTACAATTATCGATTTTTACTTGAAGAATCGATTTTTGGTGAGATGACTTACAATTATCGATTTTTACTTGAAGAATCGATTTTTGGTGAGATGACTTATCGATTTTTTTTATTAAGAATCGATTTTTTTGATTAGGGAACGGAATGCTTGTATTTGGGATTTACATAGAATCGATACTACAAGGTTGCACAATTGATTTTTTGGTTGTAACTCAGAAGCTACATTTCTTTATGTATGAAGAATCTATAAAAATCGATTTTTATAAGAAGGAAATATCGATTTTTGTGAAATTGCCCAGATACATGCTATTTTGTCCAGACTTTGTTTTCAACCAACAATCGATTTAATTTTCAACCAAAAATCGATTTCAATAATTATGCAACATGTCAATACATTTGATGCCTACTTCCACATGTCTACTCCAAAGTTTCATGTTTATCCCTCTATAATTATGCATTAAATGTTACCACACTAAAAATCGGTCAATGATTTTGAAGGCCGAAAGTCTTTTAAACAAGATTCTTAGAAGGCCGAAATTAAGACAAAGCAATATATATTCGGTCTATGAAAAATCGGCCATGAATAGAACAGGCCAACAAGATATCCTCTATCAAATATGGCCTTGATAACCTTGATACATCCAAAATGAAAAGACACGTGGCAGCAAGGAACTCAAATGCGTTTGATAAGAGACGTGGCAACGTGGCAACATTTGACTGGGAGTTCAAAAGCACGTTCATATATGGAGACTCGTTCAAAGATATGGAAGATGCACAATCTCCACTAAGTGCCACAAAATAAGGAACGGCTATAACTTTTAGCCAATTGGAGTTTGACACATGGAAATTAGTTACAAATGCATTCGACCTCTATAAAAGCTGAAAAAGACAGAGAAGCAAGGGATCCACGATCAAAATCAAGCATCAGCTTTTAGTCTTGTTTTTAGTTTTCTTAGTCGCTTTTCAATTTCTTAGGAGTAACTCATTGTAACTGAAGAATCCAAACTCTGGTTTGGTCAGGGATCAGTCTCTGTTCATCTTTATTGAAAGCTCATTTAGCAAGTTTGTACTCAGCCAACACATGGTACGCATTTGTTTCTTTTGAGTTAATTACATTCTATTCTTATTTGCTTCATATTTAACATTGCAAAAGTCCTTGAGGTTTCAAGGCAAGGAGAACCTACACTCATTTGATTGTTTGTAGTTGGCACGCCCGCAATTCACACACATCTTTCTAAAGAACCGGTTTGCAGCCAACATTTTTGGCACGCCCGGTGGGACCCTAGTGTTAAAATAATTTATTTCTATGGCTCCTAAGAAAGATAACACGAGAGATAAAGCGAAGGAAAATGTAGAGGCATCTGACTCGCCTGATGATACCGCCTCAAGTACTCAAGCAAGACTTGAGGAATTTAGAGAAACCCAAGAACAGGCTTTGGCTAATAATGTTTTAGCTGCATGCAGGATGCATTTTGATGAGAGAATGCATGAGCAAAGCCAAGCAATAATGTCTCAAATGGCCAACATTTTAAAGACTTTTACAGAGTCTAACCAAATGGTGGCCAGTGGTTTGAAATCGAATATGGATAGGGTGATGGATTTTATGACCGAAAAACTCGGTCCTGCGATGAATCAAGACTCGGCCTCAAGTGTTAGAAATAGAGGCCGCAATACAGACATGGTAGAAAATCAGAATTTTCAATACGGCCAAGTTAAAATACAGCAAAGGCCAAGCGTAAATTTTGAACCAGTAGGTCAAATGGGCAGTATGAACCAAAACCAAATGTTTAATACACCCATACACACGACTTACAACAATCCTGTGTATAGGCCACACATTGGCCCAAGTGGGACAAAGGAAGTTCCTATGAATTATACACCAAATAACATTACAAGTTCCCCAATACCTGGGGGGCAACAGATGTTCGGCCAAACCCAAGCAACAAATGCTGGGGGGCAACCGAATTTCAATTCTCCAGTCCAAAATGTACCAATGGGGCCTATAGAGAATAGTGGGCAATACACACAGGGATACCCTCAAGTCCAAACTCCACACAATCCCATACCTACACCACATGTCCATCACATGTACGGCCAACGAAATATGGCCGAATATCCCTTAGGAAACCAGCTAGGTGGAAATATGTTTGAACCAGTTCATCCAAATCGACCTTACCTCAACAGGGATGAGGTCACCGAAATAATTAGGGAACAAATGGGTGGTCTATGTAGTCCTAACATCAGGACCGCGTATAGCAAACCATATCCAGATTATATCGACCAACTATACGAGTTCCCGAGACAGTACAAAGTTCCAGACTTCTCATTATTTTCGGGAGATAACAAACAATCCACCTACGAACATGTTGGCCGATTCACTACCCAGTGTGGGATAGCTGCGGCCAATAGTTTCCTCAAATTAAGGCTATTTTCTAATTCCTTGACGGGTTCGGCCTTTGATTGGTATGTAAACCTGCCACCAGGGTCAATAACAACGTGGCAGGAATTGGAACGTATATTCCATCTTAGGTTCTATAGAGCAGAGGCCGAAGTTACGGTCGGAGATTTGGCTCGGATGTACCAAGAGCCAGGAGAGAAAATAGAGGTATTTATCTCTAGATTCCGTACTGCAGAGAATAAATGTAGGACCACCTTATCACAATCTGATTGTGTAAAAATGGTAATGGGTGGCCTTAATATTGAGAATAGAAAAAGATTTGTGGGTCAAGAATTCATCGACCTAGGACACCTCTTATCATCAGTTTCTAGATATGAAAAAATTCTTGAAGAAGAGAACCAGAGGAAGATATCCTCTAGAGGGACCTACTATAGGAACCAAAACAGAGATACTAGTTACCTTGAGATCACCAATGATGACGAGGAAGATCAGGAAAATGAAGTCGCCTTGGCCGAATTAGCTCTAACAAGGCCATATTCATGCAAAGCCCTAGTACGGGCTAAATCAGATGTTACGGAGTCAAAATCAAACGGTCAAAAGAGGCCGAATAGCAATAACTATAAAGAGAAAAAATACGATTTTGATGTGACAAAAACAGAACAAATCTTTGTCTTTCTACTCAAAGATAGGCAGATAAAGTTGCCTGAAAACCATGTCATACCATCAAGAGATGAAATAAAAAATAAAAAATATTGCAAATGGCACGACTTATGGTCGCATAATACAAACAATTGCATCGTTCTGAGAGATGCAATCCAAAAATCTATCGGTGAACAAAAGTTGAAGTTCAGTGAAACAGATAAAAATGTGAATGTAATAGATGAGGATGATCCTTTCCCTCCAGAGTTTTCTATTAACATGCAGTATATGCAGGAGTTGAAAAAGCAAGTGGCCGCCCCACCGACACCAGACGCAGCCAAAGAAAAAGGCAAAGGAAAAATCACCTCGGACAATCATGCGGAGGCCGAATCTCATAAACAATCGGCCATGAGAAAGCTCAACATTACGAGGAGGGAGCCGAATCCGGCAGATTACGCTTTTACAGGCACCTATCACAAATATAGGAAATGGTCGAAACAATCACTCCAGCAATATAGCTTAATCAATGGATATCCAGTCCATTGTGGAAGATGTTTCATGGAGTTAGCTAGGCCAAAGCAGCAATCACATTTCACCAATGCCACAAATGTGGTCGAACGAACTATCATTGAAAACAAACGCCGTCGGCCATTAATGGGAGACTACAAGCCGGATTTTGAATTCCGAGCCCAGGACCGTAAGGACAAGATTGGCTCCAGAGAGGTCAAAAAGGCCTTCAGCCCTCAAGGCATGAGTTTTAAAGTCTCTCTGAGGAACGACATGCTACTTGAGGATGCCGGATCGAGCAATACCGGCGACAAAAAAGGGCCATCGTCAGGAAGCAAGACCGACAAGTCTCCACCCGAAAAAAGGGTCAACTCTGATAAAGAAAAGCTGCCATCCCCAAAAAATAAGGCCGAAAAATCCCCTCAGGCCTGGATGGCCAAAGGAAGTAGAGAGAAGCCACCGTCCCCTGGGGCGAAAATGGAAATATCTCCTCGACCTAGAATGGTCAAACCTCCACAAACACAGCCTAATAACAAATGGTTACAGGTCAGACATCCCAAGTTCCCTCAGCACAGGGAGACCGAATTAACCAAAACACAATTGAGGCGTGCACAGAGAAGATTTGCGGAACAGAGAAAACAAATTTTAGCACGGACAGGAGGTATCAGAATTGGCCAGAACAAGTGGGTTCGGGCTGACAACAACAAAGGGGGCAAAATAGAACCTGGTGGTCGAAAAGAAGAAAAAGACAATCAGAGGCAACCCGGAGAACATTTCATCCAATTTGAGACATTGCCAACTGAAACCCAGGTAAACATGGTTTTCACCCTCCCTTATGAATTTCAAGCAAAAGAAGACCAACCAAAATATCTAGAAGATGATATAGATGTTAAAGTAGATGGCCGATTAACCATTTGTTTATCTTCAAATGATAGTCGGCCTGAATCGTTGGTCAAACAACAATTAGGTGTGACTTGCGGTGGGATCTGTTTCCCAAAACCAGCAAGTAACATGACTAAACATCTTCGACCACTGTATATAAAAGCTAATTTCAACGGAAGACCAATTTCTAAAGTCCTAATTGATAATGGGGCTTCGGTCAATATTTTACCAACTTCCGTTTTCAAGAGGTTAGGAAAAACAAAGGCCGATCTTCTACCGGCCGAAATTTCGCTTGCCAGTTTTACTGGCAGCCCAGTACAGCCATTAGGAATAACGCCTGTAGAAGTAACGGTTGGCAGTACATCTAGATTAACAGCATTCTTCGTAATGGACTCAGAGGCCAACTATAATGCTTTGCTGGGAAGGGATTGGATACATGCTAATATGTGTGTCCCCTCTTCTTTGCATCAAATGTTAATCATGTGGAAGGATTGTAAGGCCGAATTAATTGAAGCGGATAACAATCCTTTCCCGATTCCAACTAATGTTGTTGAGTCAAAATTATATAATTTTGGAGCTATGCCATTACAATTCTCCGGTATAGACAAATATGGCCGACCAACCAAGGTCGCTACATCCTCTCTGGACGTAGACAGCCTAAATTAATTTTCCCAAAGTTATTCATGGATCAGACGACAAAAGAAAAATGTAAAGAAACTTTGGCTCGGATTACAGCATACTTGATCGAATCTGAAGCCACCAGAAATATGTCGGCTAGTCTAGCCGACTGCATCGATGAAAACATCGATGAAATTACATGGCAAGACTTGAATCTTGAGCCAAAAAGACTTAATGACGAAGCGGCCGAAGTTAAAGATCCATTACAAGAAGTTTCTCTAGGAGAAAATAGGCCGATATATATTAATCAAAGCCTACCAGAAAAAGATAAAATCCTATTAATTGACCTGTTAAGAGAGTATAGAGATTGCTTTGCTTGGGATTGCGATGAAATGCCAGGCCTTGACCGATCTCTAGTTGAGCATAAGCTACCACTCAAAAAAGGATTTAGGCCATACAAAGAACCACCAAGAAGAATGGCCCCACAAATCCATTTAAAGGTCAAGGAAGAAATTGATAGGTTACTCAAGGCCAGATTTATACTGCCTGCCCAATATGCGGACTGGATATCCAATATAGTCCCAGTAATAAAGAAAAATGGGAAACTTAGGGTATGCATTGATTTCAGAGACCTTAATAAAGCCTCTCCCAAAGACGAGTACCCTATGCCAGTGGTCGATATGCTGGTTGATTCGGTCACAGGATATCAAATGTTGTCCTTTATGGACGGCCATTCCTGCTATAACCAAATCTTTATAGCCGAAAAAGATATATCCAAGACCGCCTTTAGGTGTCCAGGTAACATTGGTACTTTTGAATGGGTAGTCATGCCTTTTGGACTAATTAACGCTGGATCGACCTATCAAAAAGCAATGGATGTTATTTTCCATGAATTCATTGGTGAATTCATGGAGGTTTACGTGGATGATGTATTGGTCAAATCGACCAATATTGAAACACATCTCTTACATCTAAAAAGATCTTTTGAAAAGATGAGAGAACACATGTTGAAGATGAATCCTTTAAAATGTGCATTCGGCGTTTCGGCTGGTAATTTTTTAGGATTTCTAGTCCACCAAAAAGGTATTGAGGTCGATATCAATAAAACCAAGGCCATTCAAAATGCTAATGCACCAACCAATAAGAAAGAGTTACAAAGATTTCTCGGCCAAATTAACTTCTTGCGCCGTTTTATTTCTAATTGTGCAGGCAAAACCAGAGCATTCTCACCCTTGTTAAAGATTCGGTCAGAGGACGATTTCGTGTGGGAAAAGCATCAACAGGAAGCCTTCGAAAAGATAAAAGAATATCTATGCAAACCACCTGTCTTAATGCCGCCAATAAAAGGGAAGCCGCTCAAATTATACATATCGGCCTCTGAAAGCTCATTGAGTGCTATGTTGGCCCAGGACAAAGAAAACGGCTACGAACATGCCGTATTTTATTTAAGTAAATCTTTGAATAATTTAGAAATAAAGTACAATGCGGTTGAGAAGCTATGCTTTTCTTTATATTTTGCTTGTATTAAATTAAGGTATTATATGATTCCTTTTGAGGTCTATATTATCTCTCAAACCGACGTTATTAAATACATGCTTAACAGACCGATTGTGAGAGGAAGAATCGCCAAGTGGACTTTAGTGTTGATTGAATTCAGCCTAATATATGTCCCTCAGAAAGCGATAAAGGGCCAGGCGTTGGCCGATTTTTTAGCAGATCATCCCAAGATCGATCTTGAGCCTGAAATATTTCCAAGTATTGAGATTGGTAATATTGGTTTGGCACCTTGGACCCTGACTTTTGATGGTTCAAGAACGGAGGAAAGTGCTGGAGCAGGAATTATTATCATTTCGCCTACGAAAAAGGTAACTTGTTTTTCCCTTAAATTGGATTTCGAATGCTCAAATAATCAGGCCGAATATGAAGCATTAATTATAGGCCTCGAAATTTTACTTGATTTAGGGGTAGTGGCTATAAAAATTAAGGGGGACTCCCAACTTGTTATTAAACAATTAACAGGGGAATATAAATGTTTAAGTGAGTCCCTAATTAAACATTATTACAAAGCCAAGGATTTGGTTGACCGATTTATCGAGGTCGAAATGCAATTTATTCCAAGAAGTGAAAATAACGAGGCCAATGAAATGACCCAAATAGCCTCAGGTTTCAAAATTCCATTAGGAATATTAAAAAAGACGGTCACGATTGAAAAAAGAGTTGAATCTTCAGTTCTATTTTTTGACGACCATGGAATAATGAATTTAGATATTACTCAAAATGATTGGAGATTTCCTATCATTGAGTATTTAAAAGATCCGACCAAAGAGACTGACATCAAAATTAAGAGGCTTTCATTGAAATTTGTTTTGTTAAATGACGAATTGTATAAAAGGAGCTTGGACGGCCTATTACTACACTGCATATCACAAGAAAAAGCAATGCAGGTTATGGCCGAAGTTCATGAAGGAATATGCGGCGCACACCAAGCCGGCATAAAAATGAGATGGCTTATAAGACGATACGGTTATTTTTGGCCGAATTCATTTAATGAATGCATAAAGTATGCTAAAGGATGTCAAGCCTGTCAAAGGTATGGCCCAATTCAACATGTGCCTGCTGTTCCACTACATCCCATCGTAAAACCTTGGCCATTTAGAGGATGGGCCATTGATATAATCGGTAAAATTTTCCCACTATCTTCTAAAAAACATGCATTCATTTTAGTTGCCACTGATTATTTTACAAAGTGGGTTGAGGCTATTCCCCTAAAAACGGTCACACAGACCGAAATAATAAAATGTCTCAAAGAAAACATTATCCACAGATTTGGTCTTCCGCAAACAATTACGGCCGACCAAGGATCAGTTTTTACTGGTAGTGAAGTAATGACTTTCGCAAAAGAATATGGTTTTGAAATAATTCATTCAACACCTTATTATGCTCAAGCCAATGGACAGGCCGAATCAACCAACAAAATTCTGAAACTCAATATTGAAAAAATGGTGGAAGATAACCCAAGGGTTTGGCATGAATTCTTGTCTGAAGCATTATGGGCGTACAGGAATTCTAAAAGAGAAAGTACAGGAGTAACTCCTTTCGAGTTAACTTATGGTCATGATGCCGTTCTACCAATGGAAATAACAGTTCGGTCAATGAGAGTGGCGCAACAAAATTGTTTATCAAATCAAGATTATTCAGATGCCATGTTGACCGAACTTGAAGACCTTCATGAAATAAGGCTTATGGCACTTGATCATTTAAAAGCACAAAAAGATAAGGTCGCTAGAACTTATAATAAGAAAGTTCGACCTAAGACATTTA
>JAESVK010054701.1:0-10367 GCA_017140935.1 Hamamelis virginiana | reverse complement strand
AAAAGATCTTTGGATGTTACACAGGTGCTTTTGTTCCCTCTTCCTCCCATTTTGTTTTTAGTGCTTATCTTTTCATGCATTGATTCATTTTTAAGTCGGGGGAGGTTACATTTGTGTTCATACTCTCACACATAGGGTAGTTTCGTTTTTGTGAAAGAGTAGGTTACACACTTCAAAAACAGTTTTTCTTGTTCTTTTAGTTTTTAGCAAGTACCGAAGTTTAATTTTTTTTTCTTTTTTTTTTTTCTTCGATTCTGGGCTTATATGATAATGAAACTGGAACTTTGAGACTATGCTTTTCTTTGAGCTTGTGTTTATGATTTCTAAACTTTCCCATTACACATGCACACCAACAGAATTAAGCGGAACCACTTCAATATACTTGAGTATTTGTCTCAGCTATTTTTGTCCATTCTTGCCTTGAAATCATGACTTGTACCATTTATGCTCATATTGAATAGATTTGGTATTGTAAACTTCGCAAGTCATTGGTTCTTGTTTACAAGCTTGTTTTCGCTTGGTTTTGGCTTCAAAGAGCGCACATTTGCATGATCATGTCATTTTTATGCATTCTATTCATTATGGAACACCCGTACATTTTTTAAAGATGATTTTAGGCCATTATTGCTCATTTGAACTTCATTTTCTTGCTAAGTCACCATTTGACCCCTTTTGAGCCATAAGTTGCCAAATTTGTTCAAAACCTTAGAAGCCCAGGGTTATTTTTTAGTAAGCTTGTTTTAAAGCTAGTATGGAGGTGCCGAGCATGTTTTGGTATATGTTTTGAGTGATTCCAAGTGGTTTTGGTTGAAGAATTGGGAGAATTGCAAGTTTGGAGCTTGGTTTGGAGGAAAAAAGTGAAAATTAGCTTATATGCAGGTGTAGTACCGGTACTAGGAAATGCAGTACCGGTACTTTAATGAATTTTTGCACCATAAAGTTTTAGTACCGGTACTAAAAAGCCTAGTACCAGTACTAGAGCCCAAAAACCCAAATAAAGTGCAATTTTCTCCCCCTTTTCGCATTCTCACTATTTCATTTCTTTCATTCCTCTCACCATCCGAATTCCCCCACTTTCTCTCACCAATTTCCTCTCACAAAACCCTAACCCTAGTCATTTCCCCTTTTCCCAAACACCTTTCCACCCATCAACCTCCACTTTTTCTCCATTCTTCACACTTCATCACCCCCACACCCTAGTTTTACCACAAAACCCTCATTCAAACCTCTCCAAATCAAATCCTCACCCATTCTCCATCAATTTTAACCTTCACAAACTCCTCTATCACCATTTCATTGCAACTGCTTCATTCGAAGAGGGTTTTGCAAATCTTTGGCTTGGAATTTGGGATTTCTCTAAGTGGATTTGGCATTTTGAGCATTTTGGGGGTAAGTGGTTCTCTCTTGGTTTTATTGGGCATTGTTCTTTGTTTAATTTGAACTTTTTGGGTTGAATACTGCTGAGTTGTATTGCATGTTGTTGTTACTCCGTTTCAAGTGTATTCCTTCTCATTTGTGTTGATTTGTGACTTATTTGGAGGCTATGGGGAGAAAATTTTTGAATGATGTGGGGAAGGGAGGCTTAGTACTTGTCGAAATGGGAATATAGGAGTGCCTGTTGTATATGTGTTTATTGTTCTCTGTGTTATCCCTTGTTGTTATTTCCATGGCAAGGACTAAGAACCCTAAAAAGGGTAAGGCTCTAAGCTCTTCTGTGGAGCGGGCTGTCAAGAAGAGGAGGGGTAATACCTCCCGGGCTGTAAAAAGGGGTAAGGGTAAAAATATTGCATCAGACAGTGAGGAAGAGAGTGAAGATGGTGAAATTGATGCTATGTTTGAAGATGACCTTCCTGAGGCAGAAGAGGACCGATGGGCTCAGTCTATTGCCAAAAGAGGTTTTCATTGTGAAAGTGGCGTGCAAGATGAGACGTTCAATTGGGACCACCCTATTCGTATTGTGATCAAAGCATAAAAGCTGGAATTCCTGTGTAAAGATATTGAGGGCTATTTACCTTCTATTGTGAGAGACCTCTACTCTAACTTGAGAGAAGATGCTGTGAAGGAATTCTTTTGAACACAATAGTTAATAGCAAGCCTCTTGCGGTCAATCCTCAAACCATAGCCACAGTCTTGAGGTACACTCATCCTGCCACATCTGACAGACCATACCCATTACGTGCTATAATTAACTTTCAAGCAGAGTTGTTTGCCAATGCTATGTGCACAAATACAGTACCGATGGGATCATTCATTCGAAGTGAGTTCACCCCAGGAAAGCTTAAGCTCGAATATGGATTAATGAACAAGATCATCCATAAAATGATTGTACCAAAGGGAAAAGAAAAGAACCCCAGCCTAGAAGAAATCCAGTTTCTTTATGAAGTAATGAATGGTGGCCTCATCGATTTTGGTGCAGTTATTTGGTGTATTATGAGAGACTTCGTCAAGTCTACTAGCAAGAGGAGCTACATGCCATTCCCAACCTTGGTTACTAAAATAGTGAAAGCAGCAGGTATCAAGGCCCCAGCCAGAGAATAAATGGTTCCCCATCGTCTGGGTCCCATTACAAGCAAAACAGAGACTAAGAGCAAGGCTGTTTCAGTTAGGCCTCGACCAGTGCAGCCCCCCAGCTACTTCAGGACCAACTTCATTGTCAACTCCCCATCCTAAGAGTACATCTCCGTTGAAGAGAATGGAGCGCATGATAAAGGGTTGGTTCAAGTGCATTCTGGGGAAGCATAAGCATATTGATAGGTTAACCAGGCTGGAAAGAGAAGTCCATGCTATGAGGGGTGAACCCTCTGCAGTTGAGTCACCCCTTCCTAACTTGGAAGGAGATTCTGATGAGCTGGACAATTGCGTGTATCAGGAAGATTTCACTACCGAGGAGGAAGAGTCAGAAGAGGAGTAGTAGGAGCATGCTTGGGTGGTTTTAGGATTTCTTACTTTTATTAGAATTAGGTTTTTTATTAATTCAGTCGTGTCTTAAGTTAAGTTGTTAGGTTTAGAGGGTTGTGAAGATGGTGTTGGCTAAAAGGGTAGTGACCTAAGCCAAAGTGTTGCCAACACCCATTTTGTTTTGAAAGCCCCTTTGCGTAGCCCTTGGTCATTTCAAGCCCTAAAAGACCTATTTGATTTCAATGATGTTGGTTGTTCCTTTTTGAACATTTTGCTTTATTGAATGTTTGGTTTATGTTATTTGCTCTCATTTCTTTGATGGAGTTCTGCTCTTTAGTAACTTCATTCCTTTTGATTCTCATTCTATGTGCATCTCTCCTTTTATATTGTTGGTTTTGAGAAATACTTGTTGGTAAAACTATCACACACTTGGGAATGAATCAAACATAATGAGTTCAAATGTTTGCATTGTTTGTTAAGTTGTAGTAGTATGCTCATGTTTGTGTGTTGTAGAGGAATTATTTGCTCAGCTGCTAGCTACCTTTTTTTAGTTTTTCTTTAGTTCTTTTTTAGTTCAAATCTTGCTAGGGACAAGCAAGATGCAGGTTGGAGGGTTTGTTTATCACTTGAAATACATCTTTTAGAGCCTCTTTTTGTTTATTTTCATATACTTTTGAGCCCCAAATTGATGCATTACATGTACTTTTGATCTTTTCTTTGTTTTTGTGCATCTGCAGGTAAAATGGCGTTAAAACCACTTTGTTGAAGCATTTAGTGAAGTTCGAGAGTTTCCTCAAGTCGAAAGAAGCTCACAAGCATGATCTTATGCCCGTGCAAAGCTCAAATGTGGAGTAGCCTTGCCAAAGACTACTTAAAGCAAGTTTTCCTCTTCATTGTGGCTCAAGGAATGGTTTAACAATCTTTATGAAGCACATCAAAGTTGTGAGGATGCTTAAGTCAAGCAAAGTGCATCAAACTAAGGAAAAATGCATGCTATGAGAAGATTATGCAGAAACAGGAAGTGTAGTATCGGTACTAAAAAATGTAGTACCGGTACTAGGTTAAATATTTGCACTAGAAACTTCTAGTATCGGTATTAAAAAGTGAAGTGCCAGTACTAAGGCTCGAGATTTCAGCAGATTCACTTGTACTTTGTTTATTTTTGCAAGGGCACTCTTGTCCTTGGTCCCCTAATTCGATGTAACCCTAAGGGGGTATAAAAGCCACCCTTAGTAGCTGGAGGAATCTCTTGTCTCTTGTTCTTAGTTAGTTTCTTGGGTTAGCTTAGTTTCTCTTAAGCTTTTTGGGGCTTTTTGATAGTTTTAGCTAGGATTTCATCTTGTTCTTGTTATTTCTTATTTGTAAGCTTAGTTTAGGTTGTTTCTTCTCTTTAATCTTCAGATGTAAAGCTACATTTTCATTTGGTAGTTAATAGATAGCATTTATTTCATGTATTTTGCATTTATGAATCTTCTTTAAGCATTTACTTCCACTAATGGCTAGCTAAACACCTCAAGGTGGGTTCTATGGTGGACTTCCTCTCCAAACCCTAGGTAAATAATGTTTTCTCTCTCTAAAGCTTTCAATGTTAATGAAATGTTGTTTATATGCTCTCTCATCTTTTGAATCCTTGTGGTTTCATATTCATGATCATTATATAACCAGTAAGTTGTTGTATTTTGATTATTTAGCACATATGCATGCTACATGTTTGTAAAAATGCCAATGAGAGTATTGAACTACATTCTATTGTTTAAGTCATTTTATTTGATCCTTTATTATTAAATCCTTCATTCAAGACGATAGAGTAAATGGATTCTTGAATGTGTATTGCTTGAGAAACCATTTATCAAAGGTTTGGAAGGAATGAACCCATCCCATCTTATTTATTTAACAAGTTTTCATTTACAACTTGCCATTAATTTGGCACAAATCATTCTCAACAACAAACAAACCCCCATATTTTACACTTTTTTTTTGCATTCATTGGGTAACATTTCCTAAGAATCATTAGAACCTATTCCACTCCCTGTGGATATGACCTAGGGACTCCCTTAGAATTATTGCTTGACGACCAATGGACTCCTACGCTTGGGAATCTATTGCGCACATCATTTTAGTTCAAGCACTTTTATTTAATTTGTAATGATCGATTCAAGAACGCGAGTGGTGGACCCGAGATATTTGGTGGAGTTTTGTACAAGAGGAAAATCAAGGACTTAAGAAGGACTGGAGATAACTGCAAGATCTTGAGAAGCTTTTGTTTGTCATTATGTAATCGGTACATAGGATTTAATTACGATCACCCTACCCTCACTATAGACCTAGGGTTCATCTTTTTGGCTCAAAGTTTGAACCCACCTTAAAAGTCCATAATTGATCCAAGGCCCATTAATATATGTTATGTGTGCTAGTTAGGACCTTGACTTAATTTATTATATGTTCAAGATGAATCCACCATAGCCTCTAGAAGGACAGTGGAAGTATAATCGAGAACTAATAATAAAGTTTGGTCTAAATTTTTATATGTATGTTAGATATATATATGTGATGAATGTGATGTATGTTTATGTTACAATGAGACCTTTTACAAAAACTCTTCATTTTCAAAATTAAGTTGTAAGGAAGAGGTATGAGCCTTATCCTAGCCTCCTACCATTATAAGATAAGAAAATTCTTTCAATAGTTATGTTTGGCTGCAGATATGCGGGAACATATCCATCCTAAGGATTCATCTTATCTTATATAATATTGGATATCATAAGATGCGAAAATGGTACACCCCAAGAACCTATTATGTGAGGGATGTAACATTCAATTGACCATACTTATGTGAATAGTGGGTGTGACTTAACTAAAATGTACTAACCAAGAACCTATTATGTGAGGATACTACAGTTTAGAGGCAAAAGGAAGATTGGAATTTGCTTTGAGAAGCATTAGGATAAAGACTTATCCACTCATCAAAATTAGTATCCAAGAACCTATTATGTGATGATTACTAATCCTTGATGGGACCCCAATCCCCACTAAGGAAATTCAATGCTGAAATTCCTGAATTCCATTCTTGGGTATATGAGATTTGAATAAAATAGTGGGAGGTACCATAAAACTTAGAAACCAAAAGGTATTTATGATTTAAATAATATGATATTTACATTTATTATTTTCTGTTGTAGATGGCTCCACTAAACCCATTATCTAGAATTCTTGATGACAACCGTTTGACTGGTCCGAATTTCAATGACTGGATTAGAAACCTGAAAATTGTTTTAGCCGCTGATAAGATTGACTATGTCATCAAATCCGTGCGCCCCAATGCTTTGCCTGAGGGGGCATCTGAAGAGTAGCGAGACACTTACAAGTGGCTCGAGGATGATGTGCAAGTGAGATGCTACATGATGGCATCAATGACCAATGAGCTTCAAAGACAACATGAGGTCATTAACAGTGCATATGCGATCCTCCTAAATCTTAAGGAGTTGTATGAATCACAAAGTAGGATTGTAAGGTACAATACTGTTAGTGAACTCTTCTCAAATAAGATGGTGGAAGGGACATCAGTTAATGAGCACTGCCTCAAGATGATCCGGAACATCCACGCTCTTCATGATCTAGGTGTCGAGATCACTTCAGAAATGAGTACTGATATTCTGCTTCATTCACTTCCTTCAACCTTCAAACAATTCATCATGAATTTTTAAATGTCTGATGTGAATGATAAAGTTACTTTAACTGAGTTGATGAATATGTTGATAAGTGGTTAAGAGACCTGAAAAAAAGATTCCAAAGGAAATGTTTTGGCTATCAATGGGGCCTCAACTTCTAAAACCAAGCTTAAGGGCAAGGGAAAGAAGAAAAAGAAGTACAATCTTAAGCCAAAAGGAGGAATAAAGAAGAAGGATACAAAAGGAAAGTGTTTCCACTGCGGCAAGACTGGCCACTGGAAAAGAAATTGCAAGGAGTACTTAGCATCTTTGAAGACTGGGTCTTCTAATGGTACGTCCTATTTATTGTTCATTTGCTAATTGCGAATTAGTATTTTGCTTATGGTATGTGATACCTAACTATGTTTTTTCTTATACAATGCGATTGTACGTAGGAGACAAAGGGAAGCAAAATGTCGAGTAGAAATCAGGCTTACTATGTTTGAAAGGATCAAGAGTTGCTGCCTTCGACATTTTAGCTTGATTCTTGATCACTTTATTTAGACTTTAAAGAACTTTTATTATTATTGCCAGCTGTAATAAATACTTCATTTTTGAAGTTTTATCTAGTTTTGAGTACTTTGTTTATTTAAAACAGTTTATCTATAATATTCGATATTTTAGATTATGTCTGGCAGTTGATATAAAGTTCTTTATTCTTTATAAATTAATTGAATAAATGGATATGATAATTCAACTATATATGTTCATATTAATAAATGAATTTCGATTCATTAATTAATGTGAACCAATCACCTTATTTAATAAGGAGATTAAAAAGGGATAATACATAAGATGTATAACCTTATTTTAGTTTGAATAATTCATATCACTAATGGATCAGAAATATGTCAAGCAAGATAATCAAAAGATTATTTGGATTATGAGATATTTCAAATAAACTTTAAAAGCATGTTTATTAAATAAAGAGTTATTAGAAAACAACTTTTTCACAATGGTTGAGAACCATACCTTATAAAAACATAGAAAAGGAAATTTATGTTATTAAAAAGTTTAATGCATAAACTACCTTGTTTTAAAAGGGCTAGTGGGAGCATAATGTCATCAAATTATTCTTATAATTTTTTATAAAGTACATACTTTAAAATATTAAGTAGTAATATGAATTCTATAAACGTTATAAGAATTCAAATCCCTTAAAATTATATTTTATGGGAATTATATATATGAGCAAGATATTTGAGAAATATGAAACTCATATAAATAATAAATTATGTACTCGAATCAATATCATAAATGCTATAAGTAAGTTGTTAGCAAATATTGATTATTGATTCGGAATAGCGATTCCGAATAAAAATAAGTATATTCTTAAAAGAGTTTAAGAATGAAAGACTTATATAAATAAATTTGGAATACCATTTACAAATTGCCTAAAGGAATGTCTAGTACATACTTTTCTCTTTCGAGAATTTAGGTCTCATTTACTGGGACATCAATGTTGGCAGCAGAATTTTAGTTTAAATACTATTATTGAAAATACTAATTTGCAAAACTTGTTTGTATAGAATCTTCTTTGCCATAACACCTTGTGAGCGTTAGAAGCCTTGTCTTATAAAGACTAGTATACGATACTATGGTGATTGGCTTTAGTGCAAGTGGGAGATTGTTAGAGGTATATATGCCCTAAAAACAATCCTAAAGGGCATGTCTATTTCATATTATATTAATTATAAGGTATTACTCGTCGTATATATATTCAATTATATATATGATAATGTCCATGAATAAATGATAAGAGAAATATATATCTTAGGTAATTGAGATTGGGAGGCTTATATTTATCATACACATTTATTCTAAAAGAGTTCATGCTCATAGGTTTATTAAAAAGGACTTATAAACCATAAAGAGTAGCACAGATTTAAACTAACTCCATTAGGAGGGTAGGTAGTCTTTCCTATCAGTGTAATGACACTTAGGTTAATCTGTGGGTGCATGTTAGAGAACATGTACACTGAACTTGATCTGCTAGAATATTCCTATGGAGATTAAGTTAAAGGAATATTCTTTTTGTTACATCCATTTGTTTGGTAGTCCTTAGACCTAAGACACCATAGCTGTCTTGTGCTTCAGTTGTTAGGGTTTGATAGTATCTTGTATAGCCTTAACCTTAAGGATGTAATCGATACTCATTGGCTCTAATAAGTTATGCATGAAGATAGATAAGTGGTTAATAAGGAATCATTACTCTCATTATTATGAGAGAGAATGTGAGGGTCAATTCTCGAAGATAACTCTAAGTTTGAATATCTGGCCAGAGTGATAGGTGAATTATGAAAGTGTTTCATTATGTTCATCTTATTGAGATTATATATACTTTGAAGAACTTATGACAAGATGTTAAGACAAGGTTTAACTTATTACCATACCTAATTATCTTAACAGTGACATTAGGGGATGAAGGATTAAGTAACAAAAAGGGTTCACATAGTTCTACTATTCATCCAAACCTAGGGCACATCATGATATATTGCTAGATGTCACTCATGACCAGTGAAAGCCTATTGGTAAACTGTTATCAATGAGAGCATAATTGGAATCGTTTCAATTGAACCTTAAAATAGAAAGTTTTTTTTTTGGGAGACATTGAGATGTCCCTATCCATTGCTAGGTTGGGGTGAACCTAAAGGGTCACACACAATAGGGCATAAGAGAGTCTTTTGAATTAATGAGAGGAGTGTAGACATCCATTTTTTACCATGGAAAGGGTCATAAATGGTTGCCTGTGATTAGAGGTGAAATAGGGTGTTAAAACCCTAAGTTGCCAGTTTTACCATTGTGAGCAGTTAGATAGAGGTCATTATCGCATATAGGTTTTTAGGTCAGATTGAGTCAGTTCTTTTTGCATTTAGTTTTTAGAGAGTCTAGGAATGTCCCTGTCAAATTTCGTAGCATTTTGAGTCAGGCTTGATAGAAAATAAGGCATTTTGTGACTTAAAGGGCGGTACTGTCCTTTTAATCACAAAAGCTCTTAATGACTGTCGATCTTATCTCGGGTAGTCTCGAGACTTTGGCATGGATATTTAGGATGTGTTTGGTAGCTAAGTTGATAAGTGGCAAGGTCTGTTGAGCCTCTGGGCTCATGTTTGGTTCTTAAGGCTCAAAAGGCCCTTTCAAGCTCATATTAGGGTTTCAATCGGGAACGATTGAGATTCGATCTTTTTATCAAACCAAAGCCTTCAAAGGCTTTAAAACACTTTCTTAAAATGTTTTAAAACTTGTTTCGAAAAGAAGAAATGATTTTGAGAGCGATTGGTTAGCAGATTTCAAAACCCTAATTTGGGCCCAACAGGCCCTAAACAGCTAATCAGTTGACTTTTCCCCAAAAATTTGACTTTGGTCAATGCATCTTCACTTCAAACACTTCTCAAAACATAGAAAATCCAATTACGATCGTTTTGGTGCTTGAATCGTTGAATTTGGACTTAAAACGGGCCTGAAAAGCCGAAAAAAGCCGAAACCGGGTCGAAATCGGCTGATATAGGCCCACATAGGGCAAAATTGGGCTGGGGGCTCGATAACCATCCCCCAAGGGACGGCCAACAGTCCATGAGGGACGGCCAACCATCCCAAGGTGGATGGTCATCCGAGAATTTGGCCTATACCTGCTATTTTTCAGTCTTTTGGATTCCTAGGACTTTGCCAAGTGTCTAGCTCGGCCTTAGGGACTCTGGGACGGACTTGAAGACCTTGTGTTTGACACATAAAGTACGGTATTTTTACTTGCTTCTGACCGCT
>JAESVK010054697.1:0-17783 GCA_017140935.1 Hamamelis virginiana | reverse complement strand
ATTACAATCAGAAAAGTAAACTGTTAACATAAATGAATTCCTAAATTGGTGTTCTATCAATATCTACAAAAAATCACGATGATCGAATGATTGGACTAAAAAAAATCAACTAAGAAAAAATGGTGACATTTTGATGAACAGAAAAGTCACAGTTTTTCATTCTAATATTTTTCAACAACCAACCGTTGGATCACCGCGATTTTTTGCAGGCATGACATTCATAAGAAGAGAATCTAATCTAGCAATCTGTTTTTCAAAATTTGCTCTACAATTGCCCCAACAAAGGTCATCTAACGCAACTTTGCATGAGATGCACTTTAACAAATATCATTGAATCATAAATTTATACAATTTTTTCTACATCCATCTAACACAATAAAAAAAATTTGTACAAAATTATTTTGTATTTTTTGGATTAAGATAAAGTAGTAACAATCAATCAAAATTCGCCCCTCCTGAACACGATTCCTAACTTCGCCCCTATTTACTGTACATCATATCTGCTGGGTTTTTTTTTTTTTTTTCCGGTAATGATGGCATCGGTAATAATGGCATCTACTATTTAGCTTTTAAATGAAAAATTTTGGCTATACTACTGGAGATGCCCTTAGACACTAGACAGAAGAATCCAAATAAATCTCCTTTTAAGTAAATTAATCCAACACACCTCATATCTCGCGAATCAAACCTGACCAATTAGTGCAAAAAGATGATCGAAGTGGCGCAATGGTCAACACCAATGAAGTATTTATGAAGTTAAAAGGTTTTAATAAAACAAGAATATTTTTCTAAGTTGGTAGGATTAATTGGTCATCCGATATTGAACTGATGATAATGTGGCACGCATGCATTTTCAGTCCGACGGAAAAATAACAGTGTGGCACCAAACGTTTATATAATACTAAAGTGGAAACATTATGAAACCCATCACCAATTAAAATCTTATTTTCATGCCAACTTTGAAAATATTTCATAATTGCTTCTTTCATTTCCCAACTAGTGCAAAAGTAATTATAATCCTCAACCATCATTCTTTTGCTCTTAGGGCATGTTTGGTTTCCGGGATATATATGTGGATCGAGGCTTACCTATATATGAATGTACGTGATTAATTAGTTTACCAAAAATTAGGGAGATTCCATTTGGAGTCTGGTTATAATTAGTGCCCACGTACTGTACCTAGTTGACTCGAAATCATTTAATTAGGATTTTTAGTCAATTTAATTTGATAAGGGCATTTTGAAAAACAAAAAATTAAATTAGATATTCATTTTATGCATGTCATGCTTACTAAAAATTATAGTAATCTGATAGTCAGCTTTTAAAATACTGCGCGATTGTCAAAAACTATAATAATAGTATTATAGCTTTTCAAGTACAGTATGTATTTTAGAAATCAACAGTTGAATTCCTGTACTTTCATTTTGACATGCACGATATTAGAGCATTTAATCTAACGATCGATTTTTCAAAATGCCCATCCTATATTGACTAAAATGTCATGTCCTAACATAACCTTATATATATGATGATCGAGTACATACGTAACTATGAGAAAAGAACTATGAGGGTAATTAGTTAGTGCCTAATTAAAGTCTATTTACTAAATTTCCACCAATTAAGCTATATATATATAGGTAGACTTAGCGAAGAAATATACAACTTATATAAATTCTTCTTCTTGATTCCAAAATATATCTATATCATCAGCTCTACCAAATATATTCAAGGCAAAGCAGCAAGAGTTCATCAGCAATCTTGTGTGGTACGTACTTAATTCTACAATTCACTTGTAATAATTGTTATGGTCTATGGATTTCAACCACTGGATCATATATATTATCTTTAATTAACTACATGCAGTTTTTATCATGAGGCTGTTCTTCTTCATTCTATTTGTCTCCTCCTTCTCTCACCGCTCGAATGCCATTATCAACAAGTATATTTTGGAGGTGAGGAAAATTAAATTAAACAATCAAATTATGGAGCCGATTAATCCTCAACGATCAAATTATGGTGGCTATGCTCATTCTTCTACTGGATCAGGCCACGGTCACTCTCACCGCATTTTGACCGATGGTGATGATGCCAATTATGATGATGATATCAATAGTCCACACTACGGCGGTGGCAGTACTGACTCTCACCACCATTTCGATGCAGACGCAGACGTTCACCCAAGCCATAGTTCACCAGCGGGAAAGGGCCGGTGATGTTCCTCGATCAGAATGATGGCAAGCCTAATTAGTCGATCAACCACGTACTTCATTCAGCTAGCTGCTAATATAATCTTAATTATTCACCATGCATATGTTACATCTCCACGTTAATTTGTAGATATAACATGCATCACAAATCTCTCCAAATTAGCTTTTATGAAGAAAGTGTATATACGTACCCAATTACCAATGTTGCTCGATCAACTAATTTATTCCATATATTGAGATCGAGCTTACTTTAATTTTTCATTCCTGCAGGCATTAATTAAATTACATCTGTTAATCAAAGCAACACATTTCTACATATGCATGTCCTGTTACGTACCCATAAAGCTATTTTTGAAATAGCAACCACTATTGCTAGTTAATTAATTAATCTTTTTCCATGGTGGTTCCCTATTTTAAACTCCATCTATTAATTAATTGTGAGTTTAGAACAGAAGAGATCGAACAAAAGAGAAAAGATTATGATTATCCTCCCTCTTGTTTGAGAGGGTTTTTTTTTTTTACCTTGGAATCTCCGATTCTTAAGTCGTGATTCTACGCCGGCCATCTGCGGCCACCCCGTGGGTTTTTCAGTTTTTGTTTGGAAGTTTAGTAGAGAAAATTCTTCTTACTTAGCTGTTAAAAAAAATACATTTTACAAATATGCCCTATCTTCTTTTTAGGGTATCTATTTTGTGGCCGAGCTGGTACATGTAATAAAATTTTCATTAATCCACTTTCTTTCCCCTCCATTTCTTCCTACTTTTTTTTTTTTTGTCACATGGTATACATCGATCAATAGGTTAGTTGTTAGTCAAGAATTGTGAGGCGTGTGGGAATACATGCAAGTCCACCACTTAAAGAAAATCTCCACAAACTCAGCAAAGGCATGCTAGAATTGAACCTCTGACTTCTTCGATAAGAGTTATGAATCCTAACCAACTAAGCCAACTCGAGTAATCAGCTTGAGGGGTTTTAGTCTTTTAGACCCCTCTGTTCCGAGAGGATGCGATGCTAAGTCACTTAAACGGCTATTTAAGTATTTGTTGACTTAGGCTTAGTTAGCAAATATCAACCAAAATGGCTAGTTAAGTGTTTGATGACTTAGGCTATTTAAGTGTTTGATAATATTTTTTGACTTAGCTTAAGTCATCAAACACTTAAATAGTCGTTTAAGTGATGATCTAGGTCACTTAAGTGATCTAACAGCCATTTAATTGTTTGCTGACTTAGGCTAAGACAATATTTGCTGACTAGATCATAACTCTGGATATGATTATATTCAAATCAACAAATAAGGAATAAAAAATTGAGAATGTCAAATGGACTATTAGTCACTTAACTATTTAATTTATCACAAATTTATTCCTTAACTCTATTTTTGCTCTTTTATTTGTGGGTGTTTTCCTATTTGATTGGCCTATTCAAAACATTAGGTTGCATTATGGAGCATTTTACCCCATATCCTAACTTAAAAAAAAAATGATTTCTTTGTCAAATGATAGAAGTCACTCATGTTTCCAAATTCTAAATATTAACAAATGGAAAGTTACTAGGGTTAGTATGAAAGGGCAAAATGTCAGTGGAAAGCCATTGAAGAAAGTAAGAAATATCAAGCTCCAAAGACAAGCTAAGGCCAAGAAATGAATGGCAAAAGTGTATTTTCGTTTTCTTTTTCTGATAGATGCCATAAATTTGTTACTTCCATAGTAATGTAAATTGGCCCAAATTAATTTGCACATAAAATGTTTAACAATTGTTACTTCGAACTACACATTAAGAGAAAGATGGACATAATATTTATGAATTGATAGTTGTTTTAATTGTTAATGATTTATTTTTTTAATCCGGGCATCGCCCGGGGTTTTTGCTAGTATATATATATACTAGATAGGATCTGTAATTAATTTGTACCCAATGCAAGGATATAATTAATTTGTACCCAATGCAAGGGTATAATTAATTTGCTAGTATATATATATATACTAGATAGGATCTGTAATTAATTTGTACCCATCGCCCGGGGTTTTTCCTGCTTATTAATTTAGGGTTATTAAAATCAATTTACTTTTAAAGAGGGTCGTTTCATTTTCTATGACTAGACTCGTAGTGCAAAGAAAATAATAAATAATAGTTTAAGAAAAAAAAAAGTTGAATATAAAAAGTTGAATTTTAAAAAGTGGGTCAGAGAGAAAAATATGAAAGTAGTAGATGTTGTTGAAATTACATATATACTTTTATTTTTGTGCATATGCATGGTTTTGAATTAATAATCGTAAATATTATTCCCCGGCGGACAACCTTGGCAAATTAAAGATGTGAACACACCAAACTTCCTGTTGTTTTTGTTTTTATATAATAGTATATATAGATTTTCAGAAATTCCTATTACTTCCTGATTTATTGCTATTAATTTTTCAGATAAGGTTCTGGAATTATAAACACTTGCTTGTAACCTGGTTGAGTCTAGGAGTATTTATAATATGTTTTTTTTTTTTTTTTTTTTTTTGGGTAAGGAGTACTTATAATATATAGCTAGATTGGAGACTTTGGGTTAAATATTTGATGTGTTGTTACGTGAATAAAGCACTCTCTCATGGGTTTCGGTAGATGAATTAAGGCTCCGTTTGCATTAGCTTTTCTTAATTAAAATTATTTTGTAACTCAAAATTTCACTTGATCTAAGAGATGGAGTGATAATCGATCACTTCTAGACAACTTGAGAGATGATAATCATATAGTTGGCATAATTTCCATACTAGAAGTGATTATGACAGAAGTTAGGAGGTCTAATTTTTGCCACAATATATCACTTCTAACAGTATGGAAATTTTGATACGCTTATATATAGTTAATTTAAACATAACTCTAAAAAGATATGTAAAAAAAAAAATGGTTCTTCAAAAGTAATTTTATAAAAAAATATTAAACAAAAAGACCCTAAGTAGTGATGAGAAAAGGTAGGTACTATAAGAGCACCCTCAAAATGGAGATCCTTTGAATTCTCTACTTCTTTTAGCACCCTCCGGCTCATGTCTCCGTAATTTGTACCATTACCTATCTCAGCGCGTCACAAAAATCATTGGTACCAAACAATGGGTCTCGCCAGGCCAAGTGTATCTGTTCCGGAAAAAATCAACCCATTAAAAGATTTTTGGAAAATTATAATTTGCTCCCTTGAACTATAAGCTGTTTTCAAATTGCCCCATGTAGTATCGATTGAGTCAATGTGCCCCCTAGACTATAGAAAATGTGTATTTGGCAAACGGTGTCTAAATTAATCACATTTTGACCGTTTTACCCTTTTAATAATTGAATTTTTTTTAAATAAAAAAGAAAATAAAAGCCAATATGGAGTCTTTTTTTTTTTTTTTTTTTTTAATGAAAGGGTGCATAGATTAAAATTAACAAACAGTGACACAACATGTGTGTATAGTTCCCATAGAATCAAAATACAACAAAAGGGACAATTGGGAAGGGGGTTCAAAATAAACATCAAAAAGACCCCTTGTAACCAACCCCCTCTTAGCTAACTGTACACACCCCATTTTTTTATTTATAGAATTTAAGTCATCATTTCATGTCCCATTGATTGAGAATAACAAATCATTTTTTGAGTATTCAACCTCAAAACCCTAGTTTTCCAAATTACCCTTTTCCTTAGGTGGATATAGCCTATCAATTAATGTAAGTTTTTGTGTCGGAATCGAGTGATTCCTTTTGCATTTAGTTAATTTTTAGGGAGTCTAGGAATGCCCATGACAAATTTCCAGGGCCGACCTTGAGATTTTTTATGCCCTAGCTGAGCTCCTAAAATGTTTCCCTTACTACATATTAACAAAAAACAAAACAAAAAAACAAAAAAAAAAAGTTGCATGTAAAATTTTAGTCCTTTAACCTTAATTTCTCATAAGCTAAAACCTACAACAATCAATTCACAAAGAGAGTTTTCAATATGCTCACCTGAACCTTCTATCACCGATTCACTGTTACAAAACCTATAACAATCAAATCAGAAAGAAAGTTTTCAATAGGCCATCCCGAACTTCCTATCATAATTACAAATATAATTAAACTACTAAAGAAGACCTACAACAATCAATTCATAAGAAGGATTTTCAGTAGGCTCACCCTGAACCTCCTGTCATCGTTACAAATATATCAAACAAATAAACAAAACCTATAACAATCATTTCACAATGAGGGTTTTCAATATGCTCACCCTGAATCTCCTATCATCATTACAAATACAACAATTTTATTCGTCCACCATTTTTGTCCTCCCTTTTCGTCCTTCCTCGTGCATCTGACCAACTTAAAACAATTATTTTGAAAAATCGACCGTTGGATTTGATGCCCCACTTATACGTATTAAGAATGCAAAAATCACATTGATCCAACGGTTGGTTTTTCAAAAAATAGACTGTGACAGGTTTTCATAATTTTTTCATTATATTTTACAACTTTTTTAAAAATTGCAAAAACTGACCATTGGATCAATGCGATTTTTTACATTCGTGATAAGTATAAGTGGAATATCAAATCCAACGGTCAGTTTCTCGAAATACCTGCTCCAAGTTGGTCAGAGGCACAAGGGAAGATAAAAAGGGAGGATGAATGAAATTTTCCTTACAAATATATTAAACAAATAAACAATTAATTCACAATGAGGGTTTTCAATAGGCTCACCCGAAACCTCCTATCATCATTAAAAATATATCAAACTAATAAACAAGATTTGATTACAACTCTTGAATATAATTCCATTAAAATGAATATAATTCAACTATATTTTTCATAAATGTGTCAAACAAACATAGAACAATGATACCAAGAAATCAACAAAAATCATATTATAAAGAAAAACACAACAACAAAAAATAGTGACTAAATAGTAGAACATATGTAGTA
Organism: Hamamelis virginiana; assembly: GCA_017140935.1. NCBI lineage: Eukaryota > Viridiplantae > Streptophyta > Magnoliopsida > Saxifragales > Hamamelidaceae > Hamamelis > Hamamelis virginiana. The sequence continues at coordinate 10,668 of JAESVK010054697.1, read as the reverse complement.
TATTGGGATTTAACCCTTTGGGTTGCCCTTGAATAAAAATTGGTTGCCTATGTAGTTAATCACTACTAAAACCAAATTTGATGCCCCTAAATTTTACTAAAAAATTGATGCCCAAGGTCATGGCCTCTTAGGCCTGCCCTCAAGGCCGAGCTTGCAAATTTCAGGTCAATCTGATCGAAGCTCGATAGGTAATGAGGACTTTTACGACTTTAAGGGTAAAATTGTACTTTTTCTCGCATAATTTCTGTTTGACCTTCGAATTTGTCCCGGTTTGTTTCATTGGATTTGTATGGATGTTTAGAGTATAGTTATAGGATTAATTCGAGCATTGGAATGGTTCGAGAACAATTTGGCTCATAGTGGTTCATAGTGGTCAATTGACCATCTCTAGGGTTTTATCCTAATTTAACCATATATGGCAACCATTTTTCCAAAATTAATGTTTCCAAAACCTTAAAATATATTTTTTCAAAATGATTTTTAAAACATGCTTTAAGATCCGCATTTTATTTCTAAACCAATTGGTAGTGGATTTTCAAAATCCTAATTTGAATAAAAATAGTGTCCCCATCTCAGTACTCTTATAATAAGGTCTTTCTCATTTGGTCAACACACACACAGATATATATATATATATATATATATATATATATATATATATATATATATATATATATATATATATAGGGCATGTCTGTGTTCAATTTTTCAAAAATAAATTTTTTAGTACTATATTTTTTCATATCACTTTAAATTTATGTCCAAAGCATGTTTTAATTTCATATATCAAAATTTCCATATTAGAAGTGATTGTAACAAAACTATTATAGGGAGTTAAGATTTCCATATTATTCTTTTATTAATAATATAGGGAGTTATTAGCACATGATTGTGAGGGGTTTGGGTGCCAACCTAGTTGGGATACTTGCCCCTCTTTGATGCTGTTAACGTACTCCTTTCTTTGCAAAAAAAAACAAAAAACAAAAAAACAAAAAACAAAAAAACAAAAGTTTGGCCCCCTAACTTTTAATATGAATTTTTTTTTATCTTTCCTATACCACCCTCAAATTGTCTCAAAGTGATTATCACCTCATCTCTTAGATTAAATGGAATTTTAAGTTTCAAAAGTAATTTAAAGAAATGCTAATGCAAACGGGCCCATAATCCAACACTTATAAATATCCCATAGAAACACATTGTAAGAGTTAGCAAGAGCAATATATAATATATGTTTTGTTCCTATAAGGAAGTGAAATTTAATTTCAAATTCACAATTTGTATATATATATATATATATATATATATATATATATATATATTGAGAGCATCTCCAATACAAAAGTGCTATTTGAGGTGCCAAAGCCAAATTTTAGCACCCCAAATGGCACCAACTAATGCCATTTTCTAATTATATAGCACCAAGGTGCTCCAATGCATAAGTGCCAAATTTTGGCACTTCCCATCTATTTGACATATTTACCCTCATGCTTCAACTAACTTTCAACTACTTTTCAAAATTTATTTACAAGAACATATTAAATATTTTTTATTCCTCATAATGAAAAAAATTATTATTTTAAAATAATTAATTAATTTTTTTTATCTTAATTTAATAATTTAATATTTGAAAATTTTATTTTTCGCATAAAGTTAGCTAAAATACTGGAAGATCCAGTTGATGCAAAAACCGAAAGACCCGCCGTTCAACCTCTAGGTTTACGGGTCAGTGCATAGATCGATTAAACCGGTCGATTTTTTGTTAAATGCTAAAATTGGTCCACAATTACTAAATGATAGGGGTGTCTAATCGAACGGTCAGTTTTCCAAAAATTTTACCTCAAGTGGTTGTACAAGCGGGCACTTGATGCATTTTGCATTAAGTGCACCTGACAATACTTAATTTTGACTTCAATTTAATATATTTTGCACTTCCGTTGAGTCATCTGCATATCATATTTTGAAAAATCGACTGTTGGATAAAATATCCATCTTATGAATGTCATGGCTGCCAAAAATCACTGTGATCCAACGGTCGATTTTCGAAAAATCTGACTATAAAACTGTGAGTGCCACGTGTCTTCACAGCAACAATCACATCAACTTCAAGACCTGCCTTTCAAGTGCGAAGGCCAACCGAAGCTGCACACAGCTTCAGTTTCTCAACAATAACTACTTTTGTGAGCATATCTTCAGTTTCTCAACAATCTCAGTTCCTCGAATCTTCTCAAGTATCAACTATCCGCCATTGAGAAGAGATCGAATAAAATGATATTTTAGCTGTATGTACTTTGTCCTGATATGAAATGTTGGATTATTTGCAAGAAAAATAGCACTTTGACTATCACTATGTAGCATGCTCTTTTCACGCTTCTTACCCAATTCTTCCAAAAAAGAATGTAGCCAAATCATTTCCTTTCCAGCTTTAATTATAACAACATATTCCGCTTCTGTAGTTGAGATAGCAACAATCTTCTGCAACTTAGAAACTCAACATACAACTGTACCACCCAGAGTATACACAAACCCAGCAGTACTCTTCATGCTATAACATCACCTGCTAAATCAACATCTACATATCCCTGTAGCTTTAAACTTGTACTTGTGAAGCGCAGTGACATATCTGAAGAGCCTTTTAGATATCTCAAAATCCATTTGACTACTTCCCAATGCTGCTTTCCTGGATTACTCATGTATTTGCTCACAGCTACCAATGCTGCTTTCCTGGATTACTCATGTATTTGCTCACAGCTCCCACTGCTTGTGCAATGTCCAACTTTGTACAGACCATAGCATACATAAGACTACTAATAGTTGATGGTCAGGTGCACCTGATGTACTTTACATCAGGTGCCCTCTTGTACAACCACTTGTACTGTAAATTTTGAAAAACTGATTGTTGGATTAGATACTCCTATAATGTATGTCATGCCTGCCAAAAATCACAGTGATACAACGGTTAGTTTCTGAGAAAACTGACTGCTAAAAAATGATAATATTTTAAAGAACAAAAAAGTCATAGTTTTTCAAAGTTACATTTTTCAAAAATCAACCGTTGGATCACTATAATTTTTGGCAGACATAACATACATGATTGAAGTATCTAATCCAACAGTCAGTTTTTCGAAATTTTTATCGCAAATGGCTTTAAAAGAAGACAGCCGATGCAAGAAGCATCAGGTGCTCCTGATGGAAATGTGGCACACATCATCTAATATTGTATTGAGGATAATGTGGCACGCATTTCCAGTTTGATGGAAAAATGAGTGTGTGATTACTAAAGTGGAGATATTATATTAAAATCTTATTTTCACGTCAACTTGAAAATATTTCATAATTGCTTCTTTTAGTGGCCTTCATTTTCATTTCCCAACAAGTGCAAAAGTAATTATAATATTCAACGACCATTCTTTTGCTCTTAGGGCATGTTTGGTTCCCGGGATATGAGGCGATTTAAATTCGTATCTGCCTTACCTATGAATGTAGTTTACCAAAAATTAGGGAGATTCCATTTGGAGTCTGGCTAGTGCCCAGGTCACGTACTGTACCTAGTTGTCTCAACTTTTAGAAATCTTTTAATTAGGATTTTTAGTCAATTTAATTTAATATGAATATTTTGAAAAATCGATAATTAAATTAGATATGTTTCTTAATTAGGCATGTTATGAATGCCAAAAATAATATATAATAATATAATAGTCAAATTTTAAAATACCGATTGTCAAAAACTGTACTAATTAATAGTTTTCACTATTAGATTCTATTATAGTTTTTCACAATCTGTTATTTAGAAATCAACCATTGAATCTATACTTTAATTTTGACATGCCAAATATAAGAGCATTTGATCTAACGGTCGGTTTTTCAAAATATCCATCCTACATTGGCTAAAAAGTCATGTCCTAATTAATATAGGCACCGTTTGGATTTGTTTTTAATAAGTACTTATTTGCTTTTTTAAAAATTTGCAATATAAATTTTCTTAGAAAATTTTTGAAAAAGCAAATAAGTACTTATAAAAAACAAATCCAAACGGTGCCATAATAACCTTATATCAGTACCTAACTTTAAATATGATCGAGAAAAGAACTATGAGGGTAGTTAGTGCCTAATTAAAGTCTATTTACTTAATTTCCACCAATTAAGGTCGAGTTAGTGAAGAAATAACTTGTATAAATTCTTTTTGATTCCAAAATCTATATCATCGGCTCTACCAAATATATACAACGCAAAGCAGCTAATTAAAATTCATCAGCTAGCAATCTTTTGTGGTACGTACTTCTACAATTCACTTGTAATAAGTGTTCTGATCGATTTCAACCACATGCAGTTTTTATCATGAGGCTGTTCTTCTTCATTCTAATCGTCTCCTTCTTCTCTCTTCGCACCAATGCCATTACCAACAAGTTCATTTTGGAGGAGGTGAGGAAAATTGAATTAAACAATCAAATTATGGTGGCTATGCTCATTCTTCTACTGGATCAAACGGTCACTTTCACCGCATTTTGACCTGACTCTACTGCTTCTGCTGCTGCTGCTGATGATGATTATATCAATATTCCATATGGTGGCTATGCTGATTCTTCTAGATCTGAAGCTCATACAACCGTTCACCCAAGCCATGGTCCACCAGGGAGAATTGGCCGGTGATGTTCCTCGATCAGAATGATGTCAAGCCTAATTAGTCGATCAACCACGTACTTCATTCAGCTGCGCGCTAATATAATCTTAATTATTCACCAATCACCATGCATATATATATATATATATAATTCTTTTTTCATTAGTGTGATGAATTCATTTTTTCTCGTGCTTTTGCCTGGGCTACTGATTAACCTCAATCTACCAAAACATGAATTGGCGGCAACAAAATCGGGACTAAGATTGTACGTAGCACAGATAAATCTGTTGTGATACAAAGGCTAATGCTTCACATGATCGACTTCAAATTTTTTTCATAGAATAATATGTAGCCCTCACAACAATGAACTTCCAGATCCAGGTTAACCTCACGCACATAAGCATCCGTAACGTAATGGCCTTCTACATATACTTATCTCTCTCTATGCACCTGTAGAGAATTAAAGAAGAATATTGTTTAAGTAGTTCTTATATCACAGTGTAAGGCAGATGTGTGTCTCAAAAAAAATGCAAGCCTGCAAAGGCATGAGTTACTGAATTATAGCTTGTATACAAGGGCAAATGTGGCAAATAAGGCAAATACTGAATCAGAACCTGTTTAACAGAGTTCATGCCAACCAGAACTTACCTGCAAAGCATATGCAATAAACCAAGAAGGATGGAAAATCTATATGGGGATACCCAGACATAACATCAAAAGATGTGCCAAACATGAAACATTAGGTTTAGCACTATGTTTACATGGACCAACTGAGACATCAAACCATCAACTGCTCATTAGAGTATTGAAAATACTATGTTTACTTGGAACCAACTAAGACATCAAACCATTCAATTGTTCATCATCATCAAGCGTCGAATCTGCCATAAATGTTCGACTGGTATAAGGTCTTGGGAAGAGAAAACTCTTGTCAATCCAGTTATTGAAGGTGATCGAGTTTCTTTGTAATTCTCCATATTGTCAAACTAATTTTATAAACAAATCATTATATGAAGGAGCTTGGGATAAGACAATTATGTTGCTTGAGATTAATAATGTGTAGAGAATTGACCATCCTCATGTATTATAAGCAACAACGTACTTGAGAACTAACCGTCAAAATTTGAGATAAATGACATATTAATTGAAAATTACTTTAGTAAGTACATTATATTTACTAACCAATGGATTCTAGCTATTATATTCTTCCGAAACCATATGGCCTTGCACACATATCATAAGTCTACTAGTTGCATGTCCATGAATAACTGCAAATATAGCACTAAGAAGCTGAAACTCAAGTCGATAACACCTGAGAAACAAAGTGCATGGATGCTTTCCATCAATCACTTCTAGTGCTAACACTCCAAAGCTATACACGTCGCATTTTTCAGTTACCTTCATAATTGTGTAATTAAACTCTGCAAAAGAAAAAAAGAAGATCAAATAATGACTTCAAGATGGTTGAAAGAGTGGTCACGTGTCGCATCCCGGTTGCTCCCCAAACGTAACCGAAACGAAGGTGGGGAGTTTGGTTCCCACAGTTTTCATTGTCCAACAGGAAAGAAACATTTATTTTCGATATGGAAAGGTAGGAATGGAATTATTGGATTTGGGAGCTTGATTTCAAGAATTATAGCACCCTCATATTTTACCAGAAACTGGCAAACTAATTAATGAACCATCGAACTGTGGGTAAAAATGACAACTACTACTCGCGGGCATCCCCAACAGGAAGCTGTTCGCTTTCGGAAACGCCTTCCGTTTGCTTATTCTTGCTTCGAGTCAACATTATGAAAACAAAATCAAACAGTGTCCCACTGGGCGTGCCAAATATGTTTGCACAAAAATTGGTTTTCGGTGTACGCGGGTGTGCCAGAACTAGATGAGTTCAAAATCAAGCAAATCCTTTTGACCTCGGGCGCCGATTGATCAGAGGAAAGCAAAGAAATCAATCAATATTGATTTTCGACCGATCAATAAACCACCTAAAAATCAATGATGGATGAATAGATAACAGGCGATTGTGAAAGGGTTGGGGTTCTTCCCTTTATCAGGTTCTTTTTGCCTATGGCGAACCAATAGGATTTTAACATAAAATTAAAGAACGAAACGAAGAATGTAGAGGAGATTAAATGAAAACTAAATAAGCAGAATGCATTAATTTAAAAGCAAAGCAACAGCAAACTAATTTAATTAAAGTAAAGGCAGGCTAATTTAATTAAAGTAAAGCAAGTTATTCTATGAAAATTTACAGTAAATTGCCATGAAAGAGACTGATTACAGCTAATAAATTGAAGAACAATTGCTGAAACTGAAATATTTAGAAGCTAAACAGACTAAAAATAAATAAACTAGCAGGTAGTTTCTTGGTGACGTTGAGTTGTGTTCTTTCTTCATGCCTTCAGTCTGGTATTTATAGAGAAATTCCATGGCTGCTGGCTCTCTCACGTGCCTTTCTTGCTGCTGGATTGTGGACGTTGTGCTCCTATCTTGGTGTTGCCACTTCCCATAAAAACAGGGGACACGATTGCTACTGCTTTTGATTTGGTCCAACAACTGAGTTTATGCTGATCTCTTCATGAATTTCTGCTGATTTGGTGCTTGTCCAATGTTAGTCTGGTGCTAAACATTTTGCTGATACGTATTTGGATATCCATCAAACTTCATTTGGGCTGCTGGACTTCAATTGATTTCACTGGACCTTAAATTCATTTGCTGGGCTTCTAAATTCCTTGTGGCCCTTAGATAAGCCTACTTGAAATTTGTCCAACCCATTTATATTTGGCCCAACATTTGCCCCCCCATTTTTGAATTTTAAAAAACTAGATAATAATTTTTAAATTTCAAAAAATTTAGATAAGCCAATCTTCTTATCATCAGATTTGCTTTTATGATAAGCTCAAACACTTTTCTTTCCTTAAATATACACCCTTTCCAAAAACCAAAAAGATCCAAACACTCCATTTTTCTCTTTCCACCTTTTCATATTCTCATCTTCATCTCCACCGAAACCCATTTCTACCATTAATTAAGGCCCTTGCCTTAATTAATTTTGATTGTGGTCGCTAATCTTTCGTCAATTACAGGGCTCAGGTTGTTGGTTGGCCTCCAATTAGATCATTTAGGAAGAATACACTGGCTACCACTTCACAGAACAATGATGAAGTTGATGGAAAACCGGGTCCTAGTGCTCTTTTTGTCAAGGTCAGCATGGATGGCGCACCTTATCTAAGGAAAGTAGATCTCAGAAATTACTTTGCATATCGAGAACTTTCTTCTGCTCTTGAGAAGATGTTCAGCTGTTTTACCATAGGTGAGCATTTTTTGGCGTCTGAATTTTGTGATGATATATCATGGTTAATATTTTGATTTTATGGATGTATGCTCTGAGTTCTGACCCTTCTATATTCAGATGAGAGGAACACCATATGTTGACATGAATCCAATTACTACAGTTTTGTAATGATTTCAGGTCAATGTGGATCCCGTGGAGCTCCAGGGAAGAAAATGCTGAGTGAAAGGAAGTTGAGAGATCTGCAATATATATGGATGCACATTTTGTTGATTATATGAAAGTTGCTTGCAATTCAAGGATTTGTAAAAACTAGATCATGCAATAATTGTTACACTATTGGTTCTTAATTAGAAGATTCTATATTAATTAACAAAGTGTTGATTTGGTACGTGGTACTAGTTTCTATATATTTTTTTTACAAATGCATGTGGGTTCTTTTTTTTTTATGAGTATTATGTAGTAATATATTAGTGTGGATATTTTGATATTGTGCGTGCAAAAATGGTATGGATGCATGTTAGAACATCCAGTTGGTTTGTATGTATATATAATTTTACAGCATATTATGGCATATTAAAATATGTGAACCATTTGCTACCATAAAAAAAAAAAAAAAAAAAAAAAAGAAAGAGTAAACGATGACACTTTTTAAGAGTCCATGTTGTGAACATATCAAGGACACTTTTAAAGTATCGCAATTCAAAATATAACGGAGACACTTTTAAAAGTGTCTCCGTTGTGGATATATTGGGGACACTTTTTAATTGTCCTCTTTAAGGCGACCACCTTTGGTGACATAGTCCCCAAGGACACTTCCCAAAGTTTCGCTAAACACCTATGGGGACACTTTTTAAATCTCTCATTTGACAGTTTTTATAGTAGCTAGTGAAGTGATTTATTGGATGAGCCGTCAATCCAGATGTCTTAAAATTGAAATTTAGCAGTCTCTTGAGATTAATTAGGCTGCGAGTAAGCTATTTCTTGAGACTTTTTTGATGATCTACCTTTTATAAGATCGAAGAGAAAGAAAGCTTAATCTAGTGCACGTTTAGAATTTAATAATAATAATAATAATAAAAAATCCTAAAACATATATTTTTGCTGTTATAATTAATATCTTTTCCGATTTGTTGGTAGAGGTGGGGAGGGTTTGTTTGGTTGCAGGAGGAATCCATTCCTTACATTGTAGCATTAACTAGGCTGAGTTTGTAAAGCTGACTCGTATTGATGGCAGGTTAGGTTAGGGTTGTGTCCTTCTTGACTCATGTGGATGCATGTTAAGGGTTCATGTTGTGAACATATCAAGAAACTTTTGAAGTATCGTAATTCAAAATATAACGGGGACAATTTTAAAAGTGTCTCTGTTGTAGGCATATTGGGAACACTTTTTAAGTGTGCCCTTTTTGGTGACATAGTCCCCAAAGACATTTCCTAAAGTGTTGTCAAACACCTATGAAGACACTTTTTAAATGTCCTCTTTGACAGTTTTTATAGTAGTGAAGTGAGCCATCAATCCGGATGTCTTGAAATCGAAATTTAGCAGTCTCTTGATATTAATTAGGCTGCGAGTAAGCTATTTCTTAAGAATTTTTTGATGATCTACCTTTTATCAGATCAAAGAGAAAGAAAGCTTAATCTAGTGCGCGTTTAGAGTTTAATAATAATAATAATAGGGCAATTTCCATGAATAATCCTAAGTTTCCAAAATATTACGGCTACGAACCCGATCCAAAACATATTACGGCTATACACCTATTACTATTTTTTTGGACAAAATTACCCTTAAAATTGAAGTTTGACCAATTTGTACAGGATCCCCAATTTTATGTATAATCCCCAAATATAAACAAAATCCTCAATTCCCAATTTATCTAATAATTACCAATATTGTTAAGAATCCACAATCCACTTTATGTCACGTCAACATTTAATGTTGGTCATTCAATGTCCCCCGAATTTTTAATTACAAAAATTATTACACATAATCACCAATTTAACACACAATCCCCAATTTTATAAGCAATTCACAAATTTTTAAAAAGTCTCTAATATTCAATTGCTGACAGAATACTCAATTTACCACAAAATCCCCAATACCCATATTTGCGCAGTATCCCCATGTGTATACATAATCCCTAAAATTAAACACAATCCTCAATTCCCAAATTTATACACAACCACCAACTTTTCTAATAATCCATAATTCCAATATGTTACATTATGCATGTCATTCAATGTCCCCTAAATTCCAACATGTCAAATCGTGCATATCATTCAATGTCCCCAATCCCCAGATTCATAATCCCCAATCCCCAAAATTGGGGATTTTGTTGATTATTGGGGACTCTTCAATTTTTTTTAATTCATCCATACCAAATTTTGACCATTTCAATGGTCAAATTGTAAATACCCATATAAGTGGAGGGTATTTATGTCCTCAAAAAATATTTTCATAATATGTTTTGGATCGTGTTTGTAGCCATAATATTTTAAAAATTTAGGATTATTCATGGAAATTGCTCATAATAATAATAAATCCTAAAACTTTTTTGCTGTTATAATTAATATCTTTTCCGATTGGTTGGTAGTGGTGGGAAGGGTTTGCTTGGTTGCAGGAGGAATCCATTCCGTACATTGTAGAATTAACTAGGGTGAGTTTGTAAGGCTGACTCGTATTGATGGCAGGTTAGGTTTGTACCATCTCGTTTTCGGTGAGAGGTAAATGCATATCTACCAAACTTGTGAAATGTTT
>JAESVK010054693.1:0-10670 GCA_017140935.1 Hamamelis virginiana | reverse complement strand
TTCGTCACTTCCACCTAATGCTTTACAAGTAGTACTTTACAAGAGAAGAAGAGATGATGACTCTGAAGAAATTTCAAGGAAGGAACGAAGGATTTGACAGAACTTTTGAAACATATTTCCCATGCTTTTTATTATTCAGAATGAATGGAATTAGAATCATATGGCATGTAATAGACCTTTGAAAGGTTTCTATTCATTTCATGAATAAAAGAATTCTATCTTTTTAGTTTTGAATAAATCACTGCAAACAATTACAATTGAAAACAAACACATGGTTGTTTTGCCTTAAAGAATTGGACCGCACCCAAGGTAACTTTATGGGCTGCCTACATATCTCCATCCTTTGAATATCTTTTTCTCATAAAACTTTCAACTTTCTTGTTTTGAATACTTGGAGAATCAAGTCCTTGTAGTTCGTGGGATCAATTGAAAAGCATTTTTTTTTTTGAATGCTCTACTTTTTGCCTAAGCAGCCTTTGCAGGTTTTCTACCTAGCGAGCTCTTGCCCTAATTTTTGCCTAAGCAGCCTTTTCAGGTTTTCTACTTAGCGGGCTTTTTTTTATTTTTATTTTTATTTATACATGATACTTTTTCAATTGATCCAAATTGGTAGGTTGAGAGAATTCGATCCCATCTATGTCCATAAGACGCACGGCTCCGCCTGATAGTATCTCTTTGATGATGTAGGGTCCCACCCAACTTGGCTTGAACTTCCCTCTTGGATCATGAATTGGCATTCTGATTTCTTTGAGTACCAAATCCCCTTTCTTTAAGCCCCTGTTTTTAACTCTCTTGTTGAATGCTCGAGCTATCCTTCTCTGATAACCTTGAACATGGTACAGGGCCCTCAATCTCTTCTCGTCAATTAGGGACAGCTGTTCATATCTATCCATCATCCAATCGACTTCTGCTAGTTGGCTTTCCATAACTACCCTTAGTGAAGGTATCTCTAACTCAATTGGTAACACTGCTTCCATACCATACACTAACGAGTAGGGCGTAGCCCCAGTTGACGCTCTAATGGATGTGCGATAGCCCTACAATGCCAGAGGCAACTTCTCATGCCAATCATTGTACGTATCAGTGGTCTTCTTCAAAATGGTTTTCAAATTCTTATTAGCTGCCTCCACTGCTCCATTAGTCTGCGGACGGTAAGGAGATGAATGGTGATGTACTATACCATATTTCTTAAGAAGCTCTTCGGTCTCTTTTTTGAAATGCTGCCCATTGTCTGAAATAAACTCCCGTGGCACTCCATACCGGTAGATGATGTTGCACTGTATGAACTTGGCAACCTGCTTAGCATTCAAAGTCTTGTATGACGCTGCTTCTACCCATTTGGTAAAGTAATCTATGGCCACCAATATGTACTCGTGCCCATTCGAGGCCGCAGGAGTGATCTTGCCGATGATATCAATGCCCCATGTTGCAAATGGCCATGGTGATGACATGGTAGTGAGTGGCATGGATGGCTGATGCTTACCACTTGCAAACACCTGGCACTTATGGCATTTCTTAACATGTTTAGCACAATCACTTTCTAAGGTCAACCAATAGTAACCCAGTCTCATAATCTTCTTTGCGAGCATATACCCATTCATATGTGGAGCCCCAGCCCCTTCATGTATTTCCTGAATGATCCGTTCTGCTTCATCTTCTGTTACACACAAGAGATGGACACCGTCATAAGATTTTTTATACAATTTCTCACTGCACAAGATGAACTGGCTAGCCAACTTTCTCAAAGTTCTTCGGTCAACATAGGATGCTTCTGGTGGATACTCTCCTTTTTCTAGGTATTGCTGAATATCATGATACCATGGCTTCCCGTCGTTTGGTTCTCCTTCCCTTAAGGCACAACAGTAGATGGGTTCTTCTCTAGATTCAATGATCATCGGTGCTACTCCCCCTTTTATTGGGATCTCTGCCATGGACGCTAAAGTGGCTAAGGCATCCGCAAACTTGTTCTTTTGCCTAGACAGGTAAAAGAATTTTATTTGACGGAATTCTTTCGCCAGTGTCTCTAGATAATCGTGATATGACAGCAGCTTCTCATCCTTAGTCTTCCATTCTCCTCTAGTTTGGCATATGATAAGGGCTGAATCCCCATATATTTCGAGCTCTTCTACTCCCAAGGCTAATGCTGATTCTAAGGCTAAAATGCAAGCCTCATACTCAGCTATGTTATTGGTTGCCTTAAAGTTCAGTTTCACTGCCACAGGTATCATCACATTTTCAGGTGTCTCCAGACAAACTCCTATGCCACAACCTTTCCTATTTAATGCTCCATCAAAGTGCGCTTTCCACACCTCTTTCTCTACCACAAGGATTTCTTCATCCGGGAAGTGGTAATTGCCATTGTCTGCTTGTGAAGTAGCACATTCTGCCAAGTGTTCTGCTATAGCTCTTCCCTTTACTGATTTCTGCAGTACATACTGAATGTCGAATTCTGACAATAACAATAACCACCGCGCTGTTTTATAGGACAAAGCAGGCTTCTCAAGCAGATACTTCAACGGGTCCATTCGACTAATCAAGAGTACTTGGAAAGACATCATGTAGTGGCGAAGCTTTTGAGTTGCCCACACCAATGCCACGCATGTCTTTTTCCAAAGCACTATAGTTCACTTCATAATCCGTCATCTTCTTGCTGAGGTAGTAGATGGCATTCTCTTTTAAGGATTCTTCAAGATATTGAGCTAACATAGCTCCCATCGCGGTTTCGGTGACAGTTAAGTAGAGTAATAACGGTTCACCTTGTCGCGGGGGAACCAGGATTGGTGGGTTGCTCAAATACCTTCTGATGGTATCAAATGCCTCTTGACATTCCTCATTCCACTTAGTCGGTACATCCTTCTTTAGCAACTTGAAAATCGGCTCGCAGATAGTTGTCAACTGAGCTATGAAACGGCTGATAAACTGAATTCTTCCCAAAAATCCCCGGATTTCCTTTTCTGTCTTTGGTGGTTGCATCTCCATGATGGCTTTGATTTTCCCCGGATCTACTTCTATCCCTCTCTGTGTGATCATAAAACCGAGCAGCTTCCCAGCAGTCACTCCAAATGCACATTTCTGAGGGTTCAGACGCAGCTTGTACTTGATAATTCTTTCAAAGAACTTCTTCAGAGCAGCTAAATGTCCTTCCCTATCCACAGACTTCACAATCATATCATCTACGTACACTTCCACCTCCTTGTGAATCAAATCATGCAGCAGTGTGGTAGCCATCCTTTGGTATGTCGTGCCAGCATTCTTAAGGCCGAAGGGCATAACCCGATAACAAAATGTCCCCCATTGTGTAATGAAAGCTGTCTTTTCCATATCTTGGGAAGCCATCTTAATCTGATTATAACCCGAAAAGCCATCCATAAAAGATAAGAGTGCATAGCCGGCAGTGTTGTCAACCAATACATCTATATGAGGCAGAGGGAAATCGTCCTTAGGACACGCCTTATTGAGATCTCTGAAATCAACACACATTCGTACTTTCCCATCCTTCTTAGACACTGGAACGATGTTGGCTAACCATTCTGGGTACTCCACTACTTGCAGAAATCCGGCATTCATCTGCTTGACCACCTCATCCTTAATCTTCAAGGCCCATTCTGGCTTCATTCTCCGCAGCTTCTGCTTGACTAGCTTCATGTTCGGATCAGTGGGGATGAAGTGCTGTACAATGTCGGGATCTATGCCTGGCATGTCTTGGTACGACCATACGAAAGCTTCAATGTTCTCTTTCAAAACCTCTACCAATGATTCTCTCTCTTGCGGGGACAGTGTTGATCCAATTTTAATTATTTTAGGTGATTCATCCGTCCCTAAATTGATTGAAATTAATTCATCCATGTTAGGTTGAGCGTGCCCCTTTCCATATTGCTCGTCGAACTCAGGAGGAACATCCTCTCGCTGGTCTATATTCATGCCATACAAATCCAGAGATGATAAAAAAGAGACACTGCAATGAGAGATAAGAAGAGAATGAATACTTCTTTTATTAATAGAAGGTTGAATAACAGAACACAGAAGATGAAACAAACTGACACTCATACCTCTTCAAATGAGGCTGAGATTTTTATTGGAAACAAAAAAATCCTATACTACTACCAAGAAAGCAGGGAAATCCTATTCTACTGAAGACACCTACAAGTTATCATCAGATGGAAGTGACTCGATCCCCTCACAATCATGGATGAAAGGACAATCTTCAAAGCCCCAGTTTGATAAGGGTGGAGTTGTAGGTTCAATTGGGTAGATCGCCCCGACTTCATAAGTATGCAATTCGAGACACAGAACCGCCTGCTCGGGCTCTCTTTCAATAACCTGTATATACTCAAACCCTGACAATAACACTTCTGATGACTCATGGCTGATCTCACATATTGGCACTCGAACACTTCGATTCATCTCCATATCTCACTTCAAAGTGACCACTGATCCCTGGTGTGGAAACTTGATTTTCTGGTGAAGTGATGACGGTACAGCCCCGGTCAGATGAATCCACGGTCTTCCCAAAAGTAGATTAAAACTGGCTGGCACATCTAGGATCTGAAAATCAATTTTGAATTCAACCGGCCCAATAACAACTGGAAGAGTCACCATTCCCACAACTTTTCTGCGAGTGTTGTCATAAGCCCTGACAGTCTGTCCTGATGGCGAAAATTCAGATGGTTCAATCCCTAGTGTAGTAGTAGTACTGAGTGGACATACATTCAATGCTGATCCGTTGTCAACCAAGGCTGAAGGAACTCTCTTTCCCAAAATATCCACAGTGATGTATAGAGCTTGCAGTTGATTACTCTCACTCTCGGGTAAGTCAGATTCAGTAAATGAGATGGACGGTCCATGATGAACCGAATTTACCAAACCTACCAAACCCTCAGGGGACGTATCAATAGGAACCTGCACCTGATTGAGCAACCGAAGCACCGTCTGCCTGTGTTTCTGTGAAGCCATGAGCAATCCCCAAATGGTAATGTTAGCCTGTGTTCTCTTCAACTGTTTCAGTATCTCTTCCTCTTCTTCTATGACATCTGATCGCTGACCCTTCTCTAATTCCCCCAAATGATTACTGGCTTCCAAATAAGCTGGCTTGAATGGCGCCCGCCTCGAGTCAGATGGTCTACTTCCTCATCACTAGCCCACAGATTCTCTATGGTTTCAGGTGTGCTCATAAGATCCTCCCACTCAATCATACCAATCAAATTTCTACCTTCCCCGGTGATCTTCGCGGCTGAAGAGGTTCTATTCTCAAACTGTTTCTGCATGATATCTTGACTCAACCCCTCGGGTGAAGAAGGAATAACTGGTTCAACTTCTGCAGGCAAATCATCCCACCCCGTTGGAATGATAGGTTCATCAGAAATCTTTCTCGATGAATAGAGCATATAATAATCAAATTTGCCGCTCGATTCTCCTAACAATCCGACCTCCGGGTCTCCCGCTAGATACCTCTCTTTCAACTGACATTGAGAATTCCCACTTCTAGGAGCTTCTTCGAGAACTTCAGGTTGCTCAGGTTCTTCATACTGATACAACTCTCCATCATCAAGTAAATCTTGTACCAATTTCCCTAAAACTCTGCAATTCTCCGTATCATGCCCGAAGATGTTGTGGTACTGGCAAAAAGGCTTATGGAAGTGGGGGATAAGTGGGGTGATGAGGCCTTGGGACCGGGCTTGGTAAAAGGCTTCGGTTAAGGTAGTTTTGAGTGGGACATATGGGCAGATTGGGTGACGAATTTTTGGGTCGTCGAGGCCCAGGGCATTGATTTGAGCTGGTGGCGGTACAGCATGGGTTGGGAGAGGGTTACTGGTGACATTTGGTTGACTTGGTGGATGTGGTGGGGCAATGACTTTCTTGTCAATGAGGTTTTGGATTTCATGGCGAAGACGCATGCATTGGTTGGTGTGATGGCCCTTAGATTGGTGGAACTAACAATACTCATTTTCTTTGAAATTTCTGGGCAAATGATCTGGAAGAGGCCGGGGTTCCAAAGGGGTAAGGAGACCACGTGCCTTCAATTTCTCAAGGACACGTTCCAGGGACATGTATAGATTGGTGAATTGGCGGGCCGGCTCTCTAGCTTGGAATGGGCGGTTTGATTGGGTAGCCTGAAAAGGTTGGGCAATGGCATTGACTTCAGGGTTGGGTTTGCGGTTGAGAGGTGGTTGGCGGTTTCTGAAGGATTCTTCGGCCTTGAGAGCCCCACTAGCCAGAGCATCTTCAACTTGAGTACCAGCAAAAACAAGGGCTTTGAAGTTAGGGAAGTACTGTGAGAACAAATACTTGTTGTAGATAGGCAAGAGGCTCTTCAGCACCATCTGCACCTGTTCATCATTTGTAGGCCTGTGGGTCATCTGCGAAGCTTTCGCCCTCCATCTGGAAATGAAGGCAGAGAAACTCTCCCTCGGTTCCTGCTTAGTAGTCTCAAGATCCCTACGAGTCACATCAATCTCAGTGTTGTACTTGTAGTGATTAGTGAACTCATTGCAAACAGCCTCCCATGTCTTCAACTTAGTCTCATCTAAGGATAAAAACCACTTCGAGGCTGACCCTTTCAGTGATTCATGAAACATCTGAGCCAACAGCTCATCATCAGCTCCACGAGGTTGCATCGCCCTCACATACATCTTCAAATGGGTTTTAGGACAGCCCATCCCATCAAACTTCTCTAATTCAGGCATCTTAAAACTGAACGGCATACGGGCCTTGGGGAACAGTAAAAAAGATGTCACATCAACCATGTCATCAGACCGACGCATCCCCTTCAGGGCTTTCTCTAAGGCTTCAACTTTACTCGACAACAGGATAGGATCCCCAGAGAGGAATCTAGATCCACTGGGCTCGCCATCCAGATTGATGGGCTTAGACTTGGCTCCTGCCTGGGCCTTGGCACTGTCATCAACTTGGGCTGGAATAGGTGGATCAGAGGTACTCTTCGGGTTCTCTAAGTGGGCCTCCCTATCTTTATCTGTACTGGTCTGTTTATCTTGGGACATTTTCTTAATCTGTTCAGTCTCACGGGCCAGGGCATCAATTCGGTCCATGATAGCATTCAACACTGTAGCAGTGGTACTAGATTCTCCGTCAGCCATTGAGGATACACTCGGGGGTTCAACACTAAAAAGACGCCCTCTAGAATCACGACGCCAGGCCAGAATTCTACACCATGAAATGGGCCTTTTTTAGAAAAAACAGAAGAGTCCATGATGCTCAAAACCTATTGACAGACTATCAAAGAGGTGCTATCCAAATAGAAGAAAAGGAGAAAGGGGAAAACCGTCCTATCATAATTCCAACTCACTTCCCTATTTCACAAGGGCATTTCCTTAGAAATTAGGAAATAAATCAGAATCACCAATAGGGAAATAAAACACGATCAGCCAAACAAGGCATAAAGAGCGACACCAATGATTAGCCCTTCATTCTTAGGACACTTTCCTTTGAATCGAAGGTCTTAGTCAAAACAAGCCAAAACAACCTAGTCACAGAAAAGGGTATGTACCTTTAGAATATCCTCTTCCATCTTCAAAATAGTCCTTTCATTCTAAGGACCAAAATCCTTAAAACAAAAGGCCTATATTAAAAATATCAAAGTTTATCCAAGGGTACATATCCCTAAGTTCTAGCATTCACAAACAAGACTCACATCAAATTGGGACAATTTCGGCAGCATAACGACGCAATTAGGTGCTAAAAGAAATTTGGCAGCATAACGGCGTAGGTATGTGTCAGGGGAAAATTTCGACAGCATAACGGTACAGTTAAATGCCAAAAGGAATTTCGGCAGCATAACAGTACAATTGTGTGTCGAAATTTTGGCAGCATAACAGGTGTGTGCAAGCACTGTAGGGTAGAGTGTCCTACTTGGCTGTCTACATGGACTAATGCAAAAGGTGGGTTCAAAGGTTCCTATTGTAGACCAATCCATATACCTAACCACATGTGACACATGGCGTTCCGCGTGGGTCAAACAGTACTGATTGGTCATTGATATACCCCGAAGGGTACTTGACAATAGGTTGATGGCTTCGTCATGATTGCCATAGTGTCGAGTGGAGACAGGGATCAGGACTAGACCATCGTTTGGCAAGGCAACATCGTCCTATCACACAATGACATGCAGCTAATATAACTAAAATGATATGCAGTCACACAAATGCAAGTGGTTGATTTTAATTAATTTGAGAAATTAAATAGCCCAATTAAATTAATGAAGTTTAGCCCTCGACATCCCCAGTTCTGTGGACCAGCCTCGTGGACGGGGCTTTGATGGTGTGAGTCCACATCATCACCGGGCGATGTGATTAAAGGGGGTTTAGAAATCAAACAAAGGAGTCGCCACCTTATTTTTAAGGAATAAGGAAACCATAAAAATGTTTTATTTTAAAACAAAACAAACTCCATTTTCAATGAAAAGACAGTCTACAAACCAGAGTTGGATCCGGGGGCTAGGTTACGACGTGGGAAGGTTCCAAGCTTTCACTTGTAGGCACCCACCTCGCCCTAATTAAAGGACTTCTAATTTATTTGGGCTATTTAGATTTCTCAATGCAAACAATCCTAAATAATCTAATCAACCAAAAAAATAGTGATATAAATGCATTATCTATATTAGTTATATTAATAATAATAAAAAATATATACAAACAAACCCTAAGAACCTAGGACACCCTACGGGCATCCTAGGGCGGACTTGAGCCCTATTAGCGCCTACGTAACTTACTAGTATTACCTAGCAAGTATCAAAGTCCACGTAGTTCGACTACCCTAGGACTCTCCTATTGTAATCGATCACATCATCAAAGGTATTCAACCTAATTCAAGACTCTAACTTCGAGAGTTTTTGTTTGTTTAAAATCATTTATTCAAAATCATTTCAAATTAAAAGACTTTCTTAAAATCCAAATATTCTAAAACAATTCTTATCTTTAGAATTCAATTCCAATTAAAAATCTTTTTCAAAGATTTTCAAGAAAACAAATCATATGGGAGGAATTTCATTCCAAAGTAAAAATCTTTAAAACATTTCAAATCTTTTTGAAAATCATTTAATAATCAAATATCTCATAAAATCATGTTTATTATATCAAAATCATTTTTGGAAAATCTCTCGAAGATAGACAATCAAATCGATTAAAATACTCAAATCTGAGTATGACTTTTACAACAAAGGAAATTCCTAGGGAAGGTCAAGTGACCTTCCTAATCCTAGGGTCTCTAACTAGCCCTAAAGTTAATCTAAAAACCTAAAAAATACTAATGCAATGCATGCTGAAATTTAAACAAATAAGCATGTAATTAATTCTAAAAATGCATGAAAATGCCCCTAAATGCACACTAATTAATCTATGTGAGCCTAAGCATATTTCTAAGTTGGATTTGGCCTTAAAATAATTTTTAGAAGTGATTTAAAGGCATAAACAAATCCGGACAGATTTGAGCATTAACCTTTAACCACTCTAAAAATCATGAAAATAAAGAATAAAAAATGTGAAAATGTCCTAGCATGCTTTCTACATGAATATACAAAATAAACTACAAAAATCATGCAAAACATGGCTTAAAAATGATAATTAAACCATTTTAAAGTATATATCCAAATCTGGACAGATTTGAATATACACTTTTAATGGCCTAAAAATCATTCTTAATCCATGGTTAATAATGAATAAATACCCTAGCATACAATCTATCATGCTTGATTAAATTACCATGCAAAACATATCAAAAACTACACAAAAATATGCTTACATAATTAATTTAAACACAAGGTAAGGATCTCACCTTTGCACGCTCCCTCGTACACATTTTATATATTCAAACCAATAAACCCAAGCCGAGTGCTTCAAATAATCAAAAAAAAATCACAAGGGAAGGATCTCACCTTTGCACGCTCCCTTGTACACATTTTTCATATTCAAATGATCAAATCCATGGCAAGTGTTTAAATAATCATATAAAACATAAACAAAAAGACTCAAGACTCATCACATGTCGAAATAACATACTAATATACTCATGTTATCATTAAAATCATCAATTAAACATCGAGAGATTCAAATAACAATATGAATACACCAATATTTATTTTAACATGCTTGTACACAAAATAACCATAAATCTAACCCTACTCATGCATGCATACATAAAATCACGACAAAACTAACTAATCCTAAACATGCATACTAACATAAATCACAACAATGCTAACCTAATCATACATATTAACCCTAATATGCATATTCACATAAAATAATGACTAAACTAAACAACCCTAAACATGCATTCTAACATAAAATAATAATTAAACTAAACAACCCTAAACATGTATTCTAACATAAAATAATAACAAAGCTAGTTCTAATCATGCATCTACACATAAACAACAATAAAACTAATTTTAATCATGCATCTACACATAAAATCATAACAAAAACTAATCCTAACATGCATTTAATCACAATAAAAGACACCCTAATATGCTTACTAACATGTACTCATAATGAAACTAACCCTAATCATACATGCTTACATAAAATAACACCAAGACTAACCCTAATCATACATATGACATGAAATAACGAATAAAACTAACCCTATCATGTTAAACATACTCATAGTAGAAAGAAAAGGAAGAGAGAATCCATCTTATATGAAAATCAAAAGGA
>JAESVK010054692.1:0-11057 GCA_017140935.1 Hamamelis virginiana | reverse complement strand
TGCTTGTCAATTTGCGGTGTGCTCAATTACGTCCCAAGCGTAGGAACTCAATTATCGCCAAGCATAATAAAACTATGGGAATCCACAGGTCATTTCCACAGGGAGTGGGGACTACGAAGGATCCTTAGGCATTGAAACCCAAAGAATGTGGACTTAAAGTAAATCATGGGGGTTTGTTGATTTGGTTGAGTTGGTAACCGGTTGCAATTGAAATTAACACAAGGGAAACAAATGGTAGGGTTCTAGGGTTTCTACTCATCCACAACTAGGTAACAAGCATCTCTCATTAATGTTCTCATCTAGGATCCATTGAAGAATGGTCTTTGATGGATGATATAACTTTGAAAGCCTTTAAACAAGTATGAATATGGGAATGATACCAAATGCTCACTTAAGCAATATTACAAACACTTAGCATGCATTTAGGTTCAAGCACACTGTGTACCAAGGTTAACTTGTTCACACATTGTCAAGAAGATGCCATACTAAGCATTGAGAGAAGAAATAGTGAGTATTTAGCATCATACTCATTCCATTAAACACAAAGAGATGAAAGAGTGTTGTTACCTTTGTTGGTGATGAGTTTCCACCGTTTGAACCCTACCTTGGAGGTTTAGAACTCCATTAAAGCTATGAACATGAAAGTAAATGCAAGAACAAGAGTAATAAATGCAAAATGAGAGAGAAATAACTTCTATTAAAGGATTAAAAGACAAATAACAATGTTCAAACACTAAGAAACTGGTTTAAAGAACCAAAACAAGGATTACAACTGATGGAAAACAAGAACAAGAAGAAATCCTAAGCTAAACTATGTAGAAAACCCTAGAAATGTGAAAAACCCTAAGCTAAACTACCCAAACCCTAACTATCAAGACTAAGCACACCTTCTCCAGCTGAGAATGTGCTTTAAATACCCCCCACAGCAGCTACACGAATGGGGGGTCAAAAGACAACCGTACCCCTACTAAAACAAGACATTTACAAGCTTGACTGGTGAAAATACGAGCCCCAGTACCGGTACTCAGCATCCAGTACCGGTACTCAACCTATACTGCCTCAAAGCTGCCTTCCAGTACCGGTACTTACTAGGCCAGTACCGGTACTCACATCCAAATTCTGCAGAAAATGCACTCTTAAGGCATAAAACTCCATTAACATCGAACAATGCCTCCAAAAACTATCCCCGCAACTTTGAAATGCCTCGAACACGCTGAAGGACCCTTCCCAAGGTTGAAATGAGGAACGAAACACGATTCGAACGTGCTTTGGCGGGTTTACTTCACAAAATGACTCCGTTTGAAGATGAAAATGTGCACGGGCACCTTCCTCGACACACGGCGACTCTCCAAGCGTCCCAAAACACTTCAAAAAGATGCGGATAACTACAAACAACCTATAAAAGCACAAAACACAAAAGAAAGTCAAATGCACCTATTCTACGCAAACTAAGGCCAATATGCATGCTAGAACGGTTAAAAGCAAGTAAAAATACCGTACTTTATGTGTCAAACACACCCTCCAACCTGCATCTTGCTAGTCCCTAGTAAGATTTGAACTAAAAAGAACTAAAAAGATAAAAGAAATACACAAGTAAGCAGTTAAGCATTCAACAATTCCATGATAGGCGAACATGAACATATTACTAAAACTTAACGAACCATGCGAACCTTTAAACTTAATATGCACAACTCATTCCTAGTGTAGTGATAATCCAACAAGAACTTCACTCAACCAACAACAACAACAATGAAAGGCACAATTATTGAAAACGAAGCGGAATGAAGTTACCAAAAGGAAATAAAACTTCATTAACGAAAGAAACATTTAACATAAACCAAATGCTTAAATATGCATAATATTCATAGGGGAACAAACGACAATTCAAAATCAAAAAGGACTTCTAAGCTTGTAATGACCACGGGTTACACAAGGGGCTAACAAAACAAAATGGGTGTTGGCATGACATGGCTGGGTTTGCTACCCTATTGCCAACACCACCCTATGCTAACCCAAGAACTCCAACTACTCCTCCTCAGATTCTTCTTCGTCACTCGAGAATGCATCCTCATCAACACAATCATCCAGCTCGTCAGAATCCCCTTCCAAGTTAGGAAGGGGTGCCTCAACGGTCGAAGGTTCTCCTCGCAGAACAAGAACCTCTCTCTCGAGCCTGGAAAGCCTGTGATCAATCTGTTTCTGCTTCCCTAGGATGCATTTGAACCACCCCTTTATCTTGCGCTCCATCCTCTTCAATGGGGATGTACTCTTCGGTTCAGGGGTTGATGATGTAGATGGTCCTACTGTAGCTGGGGGATACTGAGCTGAACGAGGCTTTGCTGAAACAGCCCTGCTTTTGGCTTCAGTTATGGCAGTGATGGGACCCAGACGAGGGGGAGCCAATTTCTCTCTGCCTGAACCTTTAATGCCTGCTGCTTCCACCATGTGGGTAATGAGTGCTGGGAACGGCATGTGACTCTTCAAGCTTGTGGATTTGATGAAGTCCCTCATGATACACCAAATCACAGCACCATAGTCAATGAGCTTCCCATTCATCACTTCGAACAAAAACTGGATTTCCTCTTGACTGGGAAACTTTTCCTTCCCCTTGGGCACAATCATGTTGTGAATAATCTTATTCATCAACGCATATTCGGCTTTTAGTTTCCCTGGCGTGAACTCTTTCCTGATGAATCCTCCCATTGGTACTGGATTGGTGCACATGGTGTTGGCAAACAACTCAGCATGAAAATCAGTGATAGCACGGAATGGATATGGTCTGTCAGAGGTCATAGGACGCGTATACCCCAAGGATATGGCAATGGTCTCGGGATCAATGGATAGGGGCTCGCCAAAAACCGTGGTGTTCAAAAGGAACTCCTTATCAGCATTTTCACTTAAGTTGGAATAAAACTCTCTGACGACTGAAGGCCGATATCCCTTTACACCCTTGCATATGAACTTCAAATTTTGCTTCTTTATGACTTCACGGATAGGATGATCGAAAATGAATGTCTCAATCTGCATGCCTCTTTCACAATGAAAACCCCTCTTTGCTATAGACTGAGTCCATTTCTCCCTTGAAGCTTGAAAAGTATCATCCTCAAACATTGCTTCAATCTCGTCATCCTTATCGCTTTCCTCATCACTCTTAGACGAGATATTCTTGCGTTTCCCCTTCCCTTTCTTCACAGTCTGTGAGGAATCCGCTTTCCTTTTCTTTACGGCTCGCTCCGCAGAAGAGCTTGAAGCCTTACCCTTCTTAGGGTTTTTGGTTCTTGCCATAGAGACGGCAACAAAGGAAAGCAATGCCAACATCATCCACACGTACAATAAACAATCCCACATGCCCATTTCCACAAACATCATGCTTCCTTTCCCCACATCCTTCAAAAATTTCCTCCCCATAACCTCCATGGCGTTCAAACAATCCCACAAAGCAACGAACACAACAACCCCACACCACAAAGCAGTAGCCATCCAATCAAAACAAATAAAGCGGTATAAATTGCTCAAAAAGCCAAGAGAGAACCACTTATCCCCAAAAAAAATGCCCAAATAAGCCAAATCCACTTGAAAGATCACAAAATCCAAGCCCAAGAGCGCAAAAATCCTCCTCGAACACAACCCTTCCGACGAATTGGTTAGAAAATGACTTGTGAGGGTTAGGAATGGTGGAAAGTGAGAAATGAATTGATTTGGGATGGTTGAATGGAGAGAATGGAGAATTCTAGGGTTTTGGGAGGATGAAATTGTGAAAGTGAGGGATTTGAGAAGAGAGATGGGTTGAGAGTGTTTGGAAGAGGGGAAATGTGGCTAGGGTTAGGGTTTGAGAGAGAGAAATGAGAGGGGGAAATTGGGGAATTCGAATGGTGAGAGAAGTGAGAGAGGAGAGAGGTTTGTAAAAATGCGAAATGAGGGTCTGTTGCACTAAATAAGCCAAAATCGCACTTGAGTACCGGTACTGGGGTTTGAGTACCGGTACTGACGCACTACTGCCTCAGGCACAGTTTTGAGTACCGGTACTCAAACACCAGTACCGGTACTGATTATGCAGATTTCACAAAATGCTCCACTTCAAGGCCAAATTTCACATAATGCTTCATTTCCCAACCAAACCTACTTGCACACACCCAAAACGCATACCAAAACTTGCTCGGCACCTTCATATTCACTTTGGAGAAGGCCTACTCAAAAGGGACCATGGATCCTAAGGTTTTTGAACAATTTGGCAACTTTTAAGCTCAACAAGTGGTCAAATGGTGACTCAACACGATTTTGAAGTTCAAATAAGCAATAATGGCCTAAAATCATCTTCCAATTATGTACGGATGTTCCACAATGAATAATTTGCATGAAAATGAGATGGTTATGTAAAAATGCACGCTAAGGGACCAAAACCAAGCGAAAATGAGCTCGGGAAACAAAAATCAATGACTTGTGATATTACAATACCAATTGTATTCAAAATGCACAGAAATGGTACAAGTCATGATTCAAAAGTAAGAGTGGACAAAAAAAATGATGAAAGTAGTCTCAGATGTGGTGAAGTGGTTCTGTTCAGTCTTGTTGGCGTGCATGTGTGATAGGAATGTACAATGTTCATACACAAGTTCAAAGAAAAGCACAGCTCAAAGTTCAAGTTTTATTTTCATGTAAGCCTAAAATCGAAAAAATTTATGCAAAACACTTACTAGAACAACAAAAACTAACATGACAACTAACATATACTCCTTCAACAAAAAGAAGCTACCCTATGCATGTGCAAAAGTATAAGTATCTGTATGAACACCAGTATATACCCCTCCCTCCAACTGAAATGTGCATTGTCCTCAATGCATGAAAAGATAAGCACTAAGGACCAAATTGAAAAGAGAGGGAACAAAAGTACCTGTGTCAAAGCTATGAACAAGCTAAAAAGCTGCACAAGGGTCAGAGTATCCATATTTCCAAAAAGAATGATTAACAACAAAAATTAGAAGCTATGTACAATGAGTAACACAGAAATTACTCAGGAGGAATGTCCTGGTAGACCGGGTCCACCAACTCCTCCATGCTCTCCTGACGGTCAAAGTTCTCAAGGAATGGCTTTAGGCGCTGACCGTTTACTTTGATGACTTTCCCATTCTCAGGATTCTCGATCTCAACTGCACCATAAGGGTGGACTACTTTGACCACGAAAGGGCCAGTCCACCTTGAACGGAGCTTGCCTGGAAAAATGTGCAAACGAGAACTGTACAAGAGTACTTTCTGTTCAGGCTCAAAGGTCTTCCTCACAATGTTTTTGTCATGAAATAGCTTGACCTTCTCTTTGTAAATTCTGGAGCTTTCATAAGACTCACGCCTCATTTCATCAAGCTCATTCATTTGCAACATTCGCTGATGACCTGCTTTAGCCAAATTAAAGTTAAGAGTTTTAATCGCCCAATATGCCTTGTGCTCCATTTCCACCGGCAAGTGACATGCCTTGCCATAAACCAACCTATATGGAGACATACCAAGAATGGTTTTAAAAGCAGTGCGGTATGCCCAAAGAGCATCGGTTAGTCGAAGAGACCAATCCTTGCGGTTTGGGTTAACCGTTTTTTCCAAAATGTGTTTTATCTCCTTATTGGCTAGTTCGGCTTGACCATTGGTCTGTGGGTGATATGCGGTAGAAACCTTATGTGTGACTCCATACTTTTTAACCAAGTTTTCAAATGGCCTATTGCAAAAATGGAGCCCACCATCACTAATGATCGCACGAGGCATCCCAAAACGAGAAAAAATGTGTTCCTTTAAAAATTTCAAAACCACCTTGTGGTCATTCGTTCTCGTTGGGATAACCTCCACCCACTTTGAGACATAATCCACCGCCAATAAAATATACAAATACCCACAAGAGGAGGGAAAAGGATCCATGAAGTCTATACCCCAACAGTCAAAAATTTCAATGATTAAAATGGGGGTAAGAGGCATCATGTTCCTTTTTGTAACACCTCCTAATTGTTGGCACCGAGCACAAGTTTTGCAAAATTCAAATGAGTCTTTAAACAGTGTGGGCCAATAAAAACCGGCTTGCAAAATCTTGTCAGCTGTTTTCCTTGCAGAAAAATGCCCTCCACAAGCTTCAGAATGACAGAAGGTGAGTACCCCAATTTGTTCGTCGTTAGGTACACACCTTCTCATCAACTAATCAGGGCAGTGTTTAAAGATATAGGGATCATCAAAAAAGTAATTTTTCACATCAACCAAAAATTTTCTCCTCTGCTGAGAAGTCCATCTGGATGGGATTTGTCCTGTCACAATATAATTCACAATGTCAGCATACCAAGGACAACTAACTAGAGCAAACAGTTGCTCTTCAGGGAATGTATCACCTATGGGTAGACCCTCATAAGCTGTCTCTAAAACCAAACGAGAGAGGTGATCCGCCACCACATTCTCGACTCCCTTCTTGTCTTTTATGGTCAAATTAAACTCCTGACAAAGTAGGATCCACCTAATGAGACAGGGTTTCATATCTTGCTTAGAGAGCAAGTACTTCAACGCCGCATGATCAGTGAAAATGACTATGGGAGACCCTACAATGTACGACCTGAACTTATCTAGGGCAAAGACCACAGCTAAGAACTCTTTTTCCGTAGTTGTGTAATTGGACTGGGCGGAATCTAGAGTCTTGCTGGCATAATAAATCACAAAAGGTTTCTTATCCTCTCTTTGCCCTAAGACAGCTCCTACGGCATAATCACTAGCGTCACACATGATCTCAAAAGGAAGGTCCCATTTCGGAGGTTGCATGATAGGAGGTGCAATCAACATACTTTTTAATTTCTCAAAAGCCTCCTCACATGCCTGTGACCATTCAAAAACAACATCCTTGGCAAGTAAATTGCACAAGGGACGGGATATAGCATTAAAGTTCCTTATAAACCTCCTATAGAAACCTGCATGACCTAGGAAGGACCGTATGTCTTTAACACATTTGGGAGTGGGTAAATTAGAGATCAACTCGACTTTGGCCTTATCTACCTCTATGCCTTTCTTAGACACGATATGACCCAACACAATCCCTTGTGTCACCATGAAGTGACATTTCTCCCAATTTAAGACTAGACTCTTCTCCTCACATCTCTCCAACACTTTCTCCAAGTTTTCTAAGCATCCCTCAAAAGAATCTCCAAAGACGGAGAAATCATCCATAAAAATCTCCATGATCTTCTCTACCATGTCACTAAAAATACCCATCATGCACCGTTGAAAGGTCCCCGGTGCATTACATAATCCAAAGGGCATTTTCCGAAAGGCAAAAGTGCCAAACGGACATGTGAAGGTGGTTTTCTCTTGGTCTTCTAAAGCTATTTCTATCTGATTGTACCCAGAGTACCCATCAAGAAAACAGTAAAACTCATGCCCTGCAACTCTCTCTAACATTTGGTCCACAAAAGGTAGAGGGAAATGATCTTTCCTCGTGCCAGCATTTAGTTTCCTATAATCTATGCACACCCTCCAACCTGTAGTGACTCTAGTAGGTATGAGTTCATTGTGTTTATTTGCCACCACAGTGACCCCTGACTTTTTTGGAACAACTTGGGTAGGACTCACCCACTTGCTATCTGCAATAGGGTAAATGACACTTACATCTAGGAGTTTCAACACCTCTTTCTTGACAACTTCTTTCATGACAGGATTTAACCTACGTTGTGGTTGCCTAGATGGTTTGACATCCTCCTCCAAGTAGATTCTATGAGTGCAAATCAAAGGGCTAATTCCCTTAATGTCCGCAATGGTCCATCCTATGGCGGTTTGGTGGGCCTTCAGAATTTCTATGAGTCTCACTTCTTGATCATGATTTAGAGAAGATGAAATGATCACAGGGAAGGTCTCTTCACTTCCTAGGAAAGAGTATTTGAGATGTGAAGGTAAAGGCTTCAATTCTAACTTAGGTGGCTTCTCTATTGATGGCAAAACTTTTTCCTCAATTGGAGGCAACTCCTCGAATCTAGGTGTCCACCCATTGGTTTCCATCACCCTCACTATGCTCAAGGATGGAGTATAGAAACTCCATTTCAGGTGTGGCCACATCCTCAACAATCTTAGGGCTCACTAAACAAGACTCTAGAGGGTCATCACGTGAAAAATGATCAACATATTCCTGTACCACAGATTCTATCACATTCACCTCACAAATGTCTTCATCATCCCCTATTTCCTTGATAACATTGAAAATATTTAGGTTCACAGTCATGTTGCCAAAAGACAACGTCATCAACCCACCCCTACAATGAATTATGGCATTAGCAGTGGCCAAGAAAGGCCTGCCAAGAATCACTGGGAATTGACTCCCTTGACTTACCACAGGTTGAGTATCTAGAACAACAAAATCAACAGGGAAATAGAACTTATCCACTTGTACTAGAACATCCTTCACAATACCTCTAGGAATCTTCACACTACGGTCTGCTAGCTGAAGGGTAATGGTGGTAGGCTCTAACTCTCCTAGCCCTAGCTCAACATACACCAAGTATGGTAACAAGTTCACACTAGCTCCCAAATCCACTAAAGCACGTCCCAACTTGGAGTTACCTACCACTATGGAAATGGTTGGGCTTCCTGGGTCTTTGTATTTTGGGGGTAAGTTATTCCTAATAAGAGAGGTGGATTGTTCAGTCATGAATGCATCATTGTGGACACCTAACTTCCTCTTCACTGTACACAAGTCTTTCAAAAATTTGGCATATGAAGGGATTTGTTTGATGGCATCCAACAAGGGAATGTTCACCTTAACTGTTTAAAAAGCTCAAAAATTTCAGCATGATTGTTCAATTTCTTTGGAATTCTCAACCTATGGGGATATGGAGCGGAGGGAGCATGCTTAGCTTTGTCTTTATCCACATCCACATCAACAACATCGGCTTTAGGGACATTAGGCTCATCAATCACATCCTCATCCCTTTTTGATTCATTTTGCAAATCTTTTGAAATCTCTTTTGGAAGATCTTTGGGATGGATGGTTTTGTCAACTATTTTCCCACTCCTAAGAGTGGTGATGGCCTTGCATTGCTCAAAAGTCCCATCATTTTGACTTGAAGTCCCAACACTATTTTGACCTTGGGGGTTTTGAATGGGTTGAGAGGGAAATTTCCCTTTTTCTTGTTGGGAACTCCCCATAGAAGATATCATTTTAGTGAGTTGAGACTTCACGTCACTAATAGCCGTTCGAAATTCATTGTTCATTGTTTGTTGGGATTGGACAAATTGGGCTACAATGTCCTCCAAATTTCTTTTGTGGGGTGGTTGGTAAGAGTGATGATTTTGATTTGCTTGAGAAAAAGGGGGAAAACCTTGGTTAGGATTCGCAGAAAATCCTTGTGGCCCTTGATTTTGAAAAGTGGGGGCTTGATTTGAAAAACCTGGATTTGGATTTTGAAAATGATATCCTTGGTTTTGAAAGTTTGAGCTTTGCCCTTGAAAATTGGAACCTTGCCCTTGGTTAGAGTAACCTTGATGGGCTTGAGCATTGCCTTGATTTGATGAAGCATTCACCCCATCATTTTTCCAACTAAAGTTTGGATGCTTCCCCCACCCCGAATTATAAGTGTCAGAATATGGATTGAAAGGCTTCCTAGGGGGGTTCAAAGCATGGACTTGCTCTTGGACGGCTCCTTTAATGGTAGGAAGGGTAGGACAATCTCTAGTG
The DNA here is from genome assembly GCA_017140935.1 of Hamamelis virginiana. Taxonomy (NCBI): domain Eukaryota; kingdom Viridiplantae; phylum Streptophyta; class Magnoliopsida; order Saxifragales; family Hamamelidaceae; genus Hamamelis; species Hamamelis virginiana. The sequence continues at coordinate 1,378 of JAESVK010054692.1, read as the reverse complement.
GAATGCACGGGATCCTCACAAATAAGGCATGGTTCCTCTACCCTAGGCACAATAGGTGTAGGAGGTACACTTGGCACCACAGGCACCGCAGTAACCTCGTTGACTTTCTGCATTTCTAGGGCCTCTAACTTCCTAGTTAAACTCGCCACCTTGGCTTGAAGTTCATCATGTTCCTTAAGTTGGACTTTCCACCACTACTTGGGTTGCTAGCTTTCCTTGCAACATCGGGAGTTGTGTTAACCTCCCAGTTGCGCGCACTCTCTGACAACCTATCAAAATATGGGATTGCGTCCTCGGGGGATTTCTCAAAAAGTTCCCCACCACTCATCATTTGGAGGAATTGCTTAGTTTCACGGGTCAAACCATGGTAAAAGTACCCTACAAGTTGACCTACGTCTAGTCCATGATGGGGGATTGCATTTATCAAATCCTTGTACCTTTCCCAAGCACCGGCAAATGCCTCATTAGGTTCCTCAGTGAAATTTTGAATCATGCGCATCAACATGTTGGTTCTAGCGGGTGGGAAGAATTTTTTCAAAAAGATCTTTTGCAGTTGTTCCCAAGTGCGGATGGAATTAGGAGTTAAGGTATGAAACCATATTTTTGCCTTGTCCTTTAGAGAAAATGGAAAAAGAGTAATGCAAATGATGTCAATAGGTGAGCCAGTTGACAAGAACGCACTACAAACATCTGTAAAATCCCTCATAAAAGAATATGGCCTTTCAGAATCAAAGCCATGAAATTCAGGCAAAAGTCGAATCATTTCAGGTTTTAGTACAAAACGACTGGCCTCTTGAGATGGGATTATACACGATGGAGTAGTGGTTCTGTGAGGGTTGAAGATCTCCCTCAAAGTCCTTCCCAAATTTACCATAGGGATATCGGGTTGTCTATTCTGCTGCACATTTTGATTCACATTTTGTTGAAAATTTTGATTCATATTTCCCCCACCAGGTGCAGGGGTTGCAGGCGGAATGACATCATCCCTTCGCCCTTGAGGCTCATTTGGAAAGTCTTGGTCATTTGCATTTCTTTGAAAATTTTGGTTTTGGTTGTGCTCCATTGGTGGAGAGGATGGTTGAGCCAAGTTAGGTCTCAAATTTGGATTTTCAAGGTCTTGTTGTGACCAATTCCTTACAAGTCGGTTTCCCTCTCCACGAGTCCAAACCGACATGCAACAATTGTTCACAACAAATTTACACTACAAAGAATATTTATACACTAAGAGTTAGGAAAAACTTACCGGATTCACAATGCAATTGCGAATTACCACTAGCTCTTCCTTGGATCACTTCAAGGTACGCGCCACTCCCCGGCAACGGCGCCAAAAATGCTTGTCAATTTGCGGTGTGCTCAATTACGTCCCAAGCGTAGGAAC
>JAESVK010054689.1:1305-11649 GCA_017140935.1 Hamamelis virginiana | reverse complement strand
ACAAAGCTTACTTTGGGGTTTAATTTCGAAAATTTTAGCACTTATCAATAGCCCCTTGTGACATTTCCCAAAGTGTTGCTAAACACCTATGGGGACACTTTTTAAGTGTCCCCTTTGACAGTTTTAGTAGTAGTGCAGGTTTCCCTATTCCATCTAAGCTATCATTTTCCATTTCTTTGATATTCATTATAATTCTATAATTTTGTGTGATTTATTTAGTATTTTCTTTATGTAGGTTTCCAATTAAGTCTGCAACTCAACAAAAAATGGAGGACGGAACTAGCTTGCTTGTTGAGAAGAATATGCATTCAAAGACTCATTGTTAGAATTTAGTTTTGAAATAGAGGATGATTTGAATGTACCCATACAGAAAGTATCTAGGATTCCAACATTAACTGTACCACTTTTAGTTAATTAATTATAAATCAATTAAGTTGAACACTTATTGCATTTGTACGAATATTTTGTATTTTTCTTGGATAATTTTATTAATGATTTTTGCACTTTAATGGGTGGTTTGGAATGTGATTGGGTGTATATAAAGGTTACAGGTCATATGTATGTAATATTGAAAACAAAATTGCAAAATACAGAATTTTTTTTTTTATTATTTTTTTTGTGTGTGGGTAAATCAAAGATGAAGGTTTAAAACCGTAGTATTTTTGGTTTAAAACCATAGTCGTTTTATGAAATACTAGGGTTTAAAACCGTAGTCTTCTTATAAAAGACTAGGGTTTTAAACCGTAGTTGTTTCCTAAAAGATTAGGGTTTATAACCGTAGTCCTTTGTAAGAAAAGTCAAGGGTTCAAAAACTGAAATCGAGGAAAATACTACCACCCGTCTGACTACGGTTCCAAAACCCTAGTCTTAACCCAAAGACTAGGGTTTTGTACCTTAGTCGTAAGCGTTTTTTGTAGTAGTGATATACTATTATTGAATCTAGGAATGCTTCATTTTTTGAACATGTGTTTCCACATAAAGCTTCACGTGAAATAAGTTCTTTTTCACAAGAGACTAGTTCTCTTAAAAGAACTTATGAGACTGCGACTAGTGATAATAAAGATCAAATTGAGGAGGAACCTAGACGCAGTAAGAGGGCAAAGATTTCAAAATCTTTTGGTCCTGATTTTCTGACTTATTTATCATAAAATGATCCTCAAAGCTTCAATGAAGTTATGTCCACTCATGAAGCACCTTTTTGGAAAAAGACAATTAATAGTGAAATTGAATCTATCATGCAAAATCATACTTGGGAGCTGGTAGATCTTCCTCCTGGGAATAAACCACTTGGATGCAAGTGGATATTCAAAAGGAAGATGAAAGCTGATGGATCAATTGACAAGTATAAAGTCAGACTGGTAGCTAAAGGCTTTAAACAAACAAAAGGTGTGGACTATTTTGACACATATTCACCACTTACAAGAATAACATCCATTAGAATGCTAATAGCTATTGCAACTGTGCACAATCTCGAAATACATCAAATGAATGTTAAAACAGCTTTCCTAAATTGTGAATTACAAGAGGAAATTTACATGGAACAACCAAAAGAGTTTAAAGTTCCAGGAAAAGAAAGGAAAGTTTGTAGGCTTGTGAAATCTCTTTATGGATTAAAACAAGCTCCAAAGCAATGGCACAAAAAATTTGACAAAGTGATGATGTCAAATGGTTTCAAAATCAATGAGTGTGACAAGTGTGTCTATGTCAAAGAGACTGATGGTAGTTATGTCATAGTATGTCTCTATGTTGATGATATGCTTATTATTTGAAGCAATAATGTTGTCATTACTGCTACCAAGAAGATGTTAACCAGAAATTTAGATATGAAAGATATGGGTGTTGTAGATGTTATTCTAGGAATTAAAATTTCTAGAATATCTAATGGAATAGTATTATCTCAATCTCATTATATTGAGAAAATACTAAAGAAATTTAATCAGTTTGATTGTAATCCTGTGAAAACACCTGTAGATATAAATCTACATCTACCCAAAAATAAAGGTGAAGCAATATCTCAACTAGAGCACTCTCAAATTATTGGAAGTCTGATGTACTTAATGAATTGTACTCGACTAGACATAGCTTACTTAGTGAGTAAATTGAGTAGATATACTAGTAACCTAGGATTAGATCACTAGAAGGCAATAGTTAGAGTTTTAAGATATTTGGAATACACTCTAAACTATGGTTTACACTATACAAAATATCAAGCAGTACTTGAAGAGTATTGTGATGCTAACTGGATATCTGATACAAAGGATTCTAAATCCATAAGTGGATATGTATTCACTCTTAGAGGAGCTGTGTCTAGCTTGGAAATCATCCAAGCAAATGTGCATTGCTAGATCCACAATGGAATCAGAGTTTATAGCTATAGATAAAGCTGGTGAAGAAGCAGAATGACTTCGACAATTCTTAGAGGATATTCCAATGTGGTCAAAACCTGTGCCAGCTATTTGTATCCATTGTGATAGTCAATCAGTTATTGGAAGGGCACATAATAATATGTATAACGGTAAGTCTCGACATATACGTCGAAGACATAATACCATGAAACAGTTGCTCTCAAATGGAGTTATTTCCATAGAGTATATAAAGCCAAAAGATAATATAGCGGATCCGTTAACTAAAGGTTTGACTGGAGAGCAAGTGTATAATTCATTGAGGGAAATGGGTTTAAAGCCTAACAATTAAGAGTTACCATAATGGAAACCCAACCTAGCTGACTGGAGATCCCAAGATCTAGGTTCAAAAGGGACAACCTAATTGTGTGTGACTCAGAAGAATCACTAAGAAGAGAATTCTCTTACCTATTCCTATGATGAGACTGTGATGCATGTAGCGTGAATAAGGGTAAGCTAAGCTTTTAATGATTCTTATATCTTGAATTCTTCAAGTGGGGTATAGCAGGATACTCTTAATAAGAATCACCTATATGAATGTAGAAGGGGCCACTTCTATGAGAATGATAAGGCTAAATTCTCTAGAGCATTCATGAAAATGAGGTTGTTCAGGGCTAAAATGAACACAATAATGAGAATAAAAAATGTTTGGAGGGAAACTGTGTGAATTCTATTGTCTTGGTTTGCATAAAAAGCTGAATAGTTCAAGACATCATGTTCACTAATTAGCCATCAAATTTGATAGTCTTTCACTAAGGAAGGTTCAAGGCCACAAGCTACCTCACCTGATGCGGGGACTCTCCTCATCTCTCTCTTGAGTCTACATTTATCATATGCATAGTTAACCAGCCAATTTTCATTCATGTGGGGGATTGTTATATTTTGAGCATTAAGTAGGCTACTTTAGCTTAATTTATATATGGGTCCCGCAAGCCTTTTTAGGTGGGCCCATATTGGAATACATTCATCTCATGAAGGAGATTAATGTGTTGTATTAATAAGCTCAAAATAGTGATGCTTTGAATTAGAAATTGTAGTGGATAATCACCTACTTGAAAATGGTTGAAGATGATAATCATCATTATCCCACATTGGAAAAATAATGGAAAGCTAGTGTGTTGATATACTCTTACCTTGGACCTATGGGTTGGGCCCCAAGGGGTACCAAAGTTTTGTGAGGGGAGAGGACCTACCCAAACTTGGGCTTGATCCAAACCACACACGTGGGCGCCTGCCCGCACCGAACGAGCAGGGCCGGGTGAGGTCATCTAGACCGACCCATTATCTTTTTGGGTCAAGTCAGATTACCATATGTGAAGAGTCATGTCTGTCCAGAATTTCTAAAGAGTTGTACCTCTGCAGGAGGGTTATGTCTCTTCGGAAATAGCTGAAGGATTGTACATCTTCTGGAGAGTTGTGTCTGGTGCCTTTCTGCACTTCACGAAAAGGCACCAGTGAGTCTATAAATAGGACATGGTCTAAGCCATTTCATTCATTCAATTCATTGCATTTTTTCATACTGTCATTGAGAGAGAGATAACATTTCTGGTTCGTCGAGTCTGCAGATTGTAATGCTTCCTCTGTCAGATGTGATCATTGTATCCTGGGAGGTAGACGTCCATCAAACTCTAAGCACTAAGTGGAGGGGCGAAATCTGTCTTAAAGACAAAGTATTCAACACTTGCCTTGATCAGTTTCTAATTCAATTAATTTCTGCAGCGAGTTTACTTCAAGTTTCTGGATGACTTGTAAGTCATTTATTTAAGTGCAATTATTATATATATATTATGTGTTAGTCTTCATCTTTTAGGTATATATTTATGTAAATTGCAGAATTAATATACATTATGTTTTGTTCATTTATTTTGATTGATTTGTTATTTAACACAATATTATCAAATTCTAGATAATCCAAATTCCAAGTTCAAATTTTCCAACAATATATACATCACTTGAACTCTATGAGTAATATGAACAATATTAATGTAAGTATGTAACCCATAAATTTCCCTGTAGAGCACTCAAACTTGCTAGGTGGGAAAAATAATATCACTTTATGAGTTCCCAAACACTGCCCAAGCTTCCTCTTATCAAGCGCCCCCAATTATTTACATCCTTTAGGTCCAGGGCTTGTGTTTGATAATCATAGAAAGTGTAGCAAAATGAAAATTGAACATGCTCAATGGTTTTTTCATTCATTGCATTTGATAATGCACTCCAAATATTTTCAGAACCAAATACATTTTCTAAATTTTATAAATTGAAAATAAAAATCATTTTAAATAAAATCGTGTACTAAAATCCAGTCAAAGCAAAAACCAGCCTATTTAGATAAAATCATTTGAATTGCCGGTTAAACCGTCGGGTTAATGAGTTCGGCCACATTTCAGCAAAACTGGACGGTTTTTCAAACTGACTGTTTAATCATTATGATTTTTTACCGTGACATTTTTCAAAAACTGACAGTTTGATCATTATGATTTTTTACGAACATGAAATTCTTAAGTAGTTCATCTAATCCAATGGTTGATTTTTTAAACTTTATTTTGCAATTAGTTTTATGGAGGCCACTTTATGCAAATTTCAGTAAGGTATACCTTATAATAGACTTCATATATATATATATATATATATAGAGAGAGAGAGAGAGAGAGAGAGAGAGAGAGAGTAATGATCATTGTCAGTAAATATTCACTTTAATAAAATCAGCAAACAAACACTTCATGACTATTAGATCTCACTCCATGGCTGAGATCTAATGGTCATGGAGCATTTGCTGACATATACTTAGGAGTTATATTTTGAGAAACCTACCATTGGATTAACTACTCTTCTTATAAATGTCATTCATGCCAAAAATCAAGTCAATAGCTATTTGATCCATAACACATTTCAAATCAACGAAAAACCCCCCACATTTATTAATGATATTCATAAGGAAAGTATTAATCCAACTGTAAATTTCTCAAAATACAATTCCCATGTTGGGTTTTAATTTCAAAAGGATTGTAAACAGTAGCCATATAATCTGTACTATGTATAAGGTATACCTTATACATATTATGAAGGATTACTGTTTTTATCTTCTTTGAAAAATAAAAACTATAAGTTTGCTATTAATTTGAATATTAATGTATTTCAAAAAAGAGTTTAAACATGGCACGTTACATGTCAAACTGGATGGGGCAGATTGCAACATAATCCAACATACCCAATCGATTGAATATGTGTCGGTCTAGCTGGAGTCCAAAAAGGGACAAGTTGGCTTTTTTTTCTTTTTTTTTTTCGCAAAATTGTTGTAAAATTATCTGAACATGACACCCGACTAATGCTAATATAAATAAATTAATAATTAATAAAAAAATATTATGACACTGTCATTGACTCATTGTGTGGTTAGCTGATCCATTAAAATGAATATTTTAAACTTTTGTACTTATCATAATGCTGTCATCGGCCAGCTGGCAGTTCCATTTGAAAAGTATATCACCAAATTGAGTGGCTGGAGCCACAAGTGTGAAACAATGACAATGACCAGGAAACTCCATGGCTTTTGAGTTGACTTCATTACATGGTTGCTCTGATTTTTCGTTCTTCCATTCTCTTGCAACGCTGCAGGCCGTTGGAACAATTTTTTTGTTTCCTTTCTTTCTCTCTTCGTTGGCTGATTTCTGCACCGAAAGCATTAATTATGGATTGTGTGAGCCCAATCTTGAACGCTGCAACCTGCTTATGGGATCGGTCCTCCAAGTATAGAGTCTACATCCGTGATCTGGAACAAAATTTGGAGTCCTTGAGGGGTGCGATGATTCGTCTCAAGGACATAAGTGAAGATGTGAAGACAAGGGTTCAAGTGGAAGAAGAACAACAAACGAGCCGGCGTACAAACCAAGTCAGCGGCTGGTTGCAAAGCACTGAAGAGATGGAAAAAGAAGTGACCCAAATTCTGGAGAGAGGTGATAAAGAAATCCAAAACAAATGTGTCTGAGGTTGTTGTCCCAAGAATTGTTGCTCCAGTTATAAGCTGGGAAATATTGTAAGTAACAAGCTTAATGCTGTGAATCAACTGTTGGAACAGAGAGAACGTTTTGATGCATATGTTGACAGGTTGCCTCGGGCGCAAGTGGAGGAGAAACCAATTGGGAAGACCGTGGGCCTAGACTCCATGTTTGACAAGGTTTGGAGTTGGGTTAGGGATGAGAACTTGGGAATTATTGGGCTGTATGGAACAGGGGGTGTTGGTAAAACCACACTCTTGAAAAAAATTAATAACGAATTTTCCAAAAAAAACCATGGTTTTGATTTGGTGATTTGGGCTGACGTATCCCGAGATGGAAATGCGGAAAGGGTTCAGGATGAGATTCTGAAAAGGTTAGGATTCTTCGATACTCTTACAAGTCAGGCTGAGAAAGCAACTTCAATCTTCAGGGTGCTAAGCAAAAAAGCATTTGTGCTGCTGTTGGATGATTTGTGGAGGCCATTAGATCTCTCAACACTTGGGGTTCCAGTTCCACATAATCAAAGCAAGTCTAGTAAAGTCGTATTCACAACCCGTTTCGAGGATGTTTGTGGTGATATGGAAGCCGATAAGAGAACTCGAGTAGGGTTTTTGTCTCAGAAGGATGCTTGGGAATTATTTCAGATGAAGGTAGGAAAGGAAACCCTGAATTTGCACCCAGATATACCAAAGCTCGCTATGGCTGCTGCTGAGGAGTGCGGCGGTTTGCCAATTGCATTGGTTGCGATTGGTAGAGCCATGGCTAGCAAGAAGACACTGCGGGAATGGAAACAAGCATTGAAAGCCTTAAAGAAGGCTCCATCCAAGATTTCAGGTATGGGTAATTCGGTCTTCCCTCGTTTGAAGTTGAGTTATGATAGCTTATCCAACGACGCTATTAGATATTGTTTCATTTATTGTTCTCTATACCCCAGTAATTTTTGGGTTGAGACGCTTGTGGACTTATGGATAGGGGAGGGGTTTTTAGGTGAATTTAACAACATAAATGAAGCTCGAAATGAAGGACGTGGTATTATTGAAAGTTTAAAGCTTGCGTGTTTGTTGGAGAGTTCTGGACACGGAGATTATTTGGGGATGCATGATGTGATCCGGGACCTGGCATTATGGATAGGTCGTGACTGTGGAAGCAAGATGGATAGGTTTGTGGTACAACAGGATGATGAGTTAATTGAAGGATATGAGATTTCAAAATGGAAGGAGGCAGAAAGAGTATCATTTTTGGGTAATGCTATCAAGGAGGAGAAACTAAATGAAACACCTACATGCCCCAATCTATTAACTTTGGTGGTGAGCCGAAGTAAATTGGAGACATTTCCAAGTGGCTTTTTCCAATTTATGCCTGTTTTAAGAGTTTTGGACCTATCAAGAAATTCGAGTATGACTGAATTACCAATGGAAATTTGTGGATTGGTCTCTTTGCAACTTCTTGATTTATATCGGACCAGAATAAGAGAGTTGCCAAAAGAGTTTAAGAATTTGGTAAATTTGAAATTTCTAAAATTGAGTCAGACTCGGCTCGATATTATTCCAGAACGAGTGATATCAAGTCTTTCAATGTTGCGAGTGTTGGATATGAACTATTCTCAATCTACACGTGAGACGACGTCAGTGAATGGAAATGTTTTAGCTGGAGATAATGAAGGCTTGTTGGCGGAGTTAGAGTGCTTGGAGTACCTTGAGGACTTGAGAATTACCATCAAAAGTATTCTAGCCTTCCAATTATTACAGAGTTCCCACAAGTTACGAAGTTGCACGTTTGGTTTAACCCTCAAGTTTTGTGACGAATTGACTTTACTCCCATTGTCAACTCTAAAAGATATGAAGCGTTTAGAGTATCTTGGAATTAGTTGTGATAATTTGAAGGAGATAAGGAGTGATTATGTTGAGAAGAGAAGGAAGGCAGAGCTTGCACCCATACTTGTTGACAATATTATTAATATCATGTGTGATGCATATTTCCAAAACCTTACTCATGTATTCATATACAGGTGTCACAATATCCTGGACTTGACATTCCTCATTTTCATTCCAAGCCTACATGATCTTAGAATAGTTGAGTGCCATTCTCTAGAAGAAGTTATATGTGATGATGATGATGAAGTTGCAGAGTTTGAAGAAAATTCAAGCATTTTTTCAAGACTCCAAGGTTTAGATTTGGTTGACCTACCTGAGTTAAAGAGCATATACAGGCATGCCTTACCCTTCCATTCTTTGGCAGTTATCAGATTGAGGTCATGCCCAAAGCTGAAGAAGCTCCCTCTTGATTCAAACAGTGCCAAGAATTGTTTCAAAAGGATTTATGCTCATAAACAGTGGTGGGATGAGTTAGAATGGGATGCTGATTCCACTCGTCTTCATTTCCTTCCATACCTTGTACCACTCGTGCAGGTATTATATTCATACATATAATCTGATTAGTAATATTTGAAAATGCAATCCATATTTTAGGGCGTTAAATTCTCTTTAAACTCAACTTGTTTATAATTTATTTCAGGGAAGGAGATGAGACCACATCCATCGACAGCATCAGAGTTATTATTCATGTCTAGCTTTGCTATCGTAAGGATTCTTATGAAATTTGTTATTAAACTTGTTAATTCGTGGAGGTGTTTTATTTTTGCACGGTTGTATAAGAGTGTTTTGAATTTTATTTTGCTCTTAAGTTTGCTACTCAAGACTTGGACTATTTAACTTTTAGATTGAATATTTCATAATTTATGGATGTGTCACATAATATTTGATTGTCGGGCTTAGGCCATTTCTAGACTTGTGATTCTTGACCTTATTGAATTTGGAAGAACAGAGGACAGAGTAAGATGTCATAATCTTTTGAAAAAGGCAAAGGCACCGTTTGGATTTATTTTTTGTGAGTACTTATTTGCCTTTTTAAAAATTTGCAATAAGTAATTTCCTAGAAAATTTTTTAAAAAGTAAATAAGTACTTATAAAAAACAAATCCAAACGGTGCCTAAGTTTATCGTCATTAGCATCTCTTGGAGAGAATTATATATTCTTTTGAAATACTTATTTCTTTTGAATTAAATCAACATAGCATAGCTCAAAGGGTAAGTTTTTTTCTGTTCTGGTTGTAATGAGAAGAAATTGCATTGGCAAATTACTGTATTTTCAGAAATCATCTACTCTCAAATTTCTCCAAATTATTTGGGTTAGTTTAATAATTTAGGTGATCCTTCATCTTCTGCATATGCAATCTTACCTTGACAAGGCAAATTACTGTATTTTCAGAAATCATCTACTCAATTTAAATAGATTTAAAATAATTGTTCAACACTCAGAAAGCATGAGGCTGTATAAATTGGTAGCTTGTGGGCTAACAAGTCTGGCTCTCTAATTATTTACATCCTTTTCATCTTTAGGTCCAGGGCTTGTGTTTGATAATCATAGAAAGTGTAGCAAAATGAAAATTGAACATGCTCAATTGTTTTTTCATTCATTGCATGTGATAATGCACACCAAATATTTTCAGAACCAAATACATTTTCCAAATTTTATAAATCGAAAATAAAAATCATTTAAAATAAATTTTAACAAAATATAATAAAAACAGAAAATATTTTATGTGTTATGATCTTAGTATACAAGCAAACCCAAGTACAAAAAAAATCTAAGCAGATGCTCCAAACTTATCACCACCATTGTCTTGTCTAGAAGTTCCTAGTGTAGCCGCGTAGGAGTTGTGTGTGTATAAGTTGTAAAATGTATATTTCAGTTTTTACATAAAGAAACATAGGAAAAACAGAGTGCTCATTTTATCTGAAAACCAACAGTTTTAGATCACCTATGTAATTACAAATTCGTCTCAAACATTAATTGGAATATAGGGTAATCTAACTAATTACCAACAGTTTTAATCTGAAATGGCAAATGCAGAAGAAATTGGGGTTTTTTTTTTTTTTTTTTTTT
>JAESVK010054687.1:0-15227 GCA_017140935.1 Hamamelis virginiana | reverse complement strand
ATATATATATATATATATATATATATATATATATATGTATTTGAATATGACGTGTCTTGAGGATTATTTTGTATATAAGATGATGGCATATGGTTTATCTATTTCACTCCTGTTTTTGGATAATGGTTATGATTGTTTTGAAATAACACTCGATACTTTAATATATGCCACATATTGTAACTTTACCTGCTGGCTTTGGAAATTGGTTTGAATGTATATATATTCTTGCTGCTATGCATGGTTCTGGCTCGGTTCGTATCACAGGGAGGTTTCTTTTTAAGGGCCTATGGTCCTGGGTGGAGCCTTAGTGTGGACCCGAAGTTTATAGCCCCGTAGTGGCTCGACAGTTGGTTGTTAAGCAACTGATCGGTTTCTCTAGAGAGGTTTTGGCTGTCGTTGTGCCGGGGGTCTGAGAACAACGAGGTATTGGCTGCCGTTGTGCCGGGGACCTGAGAACAACGTGGTTTTGGCTATCGTTGTGCCGGAGGCTCTTTAGCCTGAGAACAACGTCCTGTTATACATTCTATGAGCCTAGTCTTTGAAATTATGGGCATTATACTGTGTTTATAACTGAGCTTAACTCATTATTTTTCTCTGGTTGATTTATGAACTGAATATAGAACTACTTGACTTAAGCTTTTCACTGAAAGACCACACAAGTTTATAACTGCGTTACCTACTATTTTATAAACGTTATAGAAACTACGTTCATTTAAAATATTCCATGTATCACTGTATTATTGTTATTTGTAGAGGTTATTTTATTCCTACTGAGCAAGTGGAAGCTCACCCCTGCTTTTATGCAGCAGATTACAGGTTGGCTTGGGGTTTGCATACTTGATTTGAGTCAAGCCCCTGTTCGAGAGTTGTTAGATGACTGACTCCATGGTAGATTCCGCATTGGACCTGCATATAATTGCGATGTGTAATATTTATATTTTCTTGATTTTGGGACTTGCCACTGTTTGTGGCATTGCCTACTTGCCAGGGATGTTGGCATTATTATTATTTGATTTATTATCATTGTATAAGACGTTTGGGACATTTGTATGAGCATAACATTTCATATAGTTAATTATGCCTATATTTCTTGTCTCTCATAAGGATATATGAATGAGCAGGTCAGGTTGTACCTCTATCTTGACACGTGTTGACCTATCCGGAAGGGTCAGTACGATTGTTAGGTTGGGGCGTTACAATTTGAGATTTTTGTGACGCTCATTGACTTGTCACAAATAAAGACTTTTTGGTGACGGTGACTTTGTGGTCACAAAAAATCTAAAATATTATTTATTTTTCTATATACATTAAATGTATGGTTTTTGTGACAAAAGTATATCATCATCACAAAAACAAAAATAAAAAAATGACATCATAGGAACATTTTGTGACGATTTATGGTTTGTCACAAAAGAATGATATTTTGTGACGATTTATGTATCGTCACAAAAAATATAAAATATTATTTATTTGTTTTATTTATTAAATGTAAGCTTTTCATTCTAATATGTTTGAATAATAATTATCCATGGATTAAATGTTGAGAAAATAATTACTCAAGAGTTGAGATAAAGGAGACTTATATTTCTCAGAACATTAATCTTAAATATTCCTAGTTGTAAGTTTATCAAATGGGTAATGATAAACCCGTACTAGCGCAGGTTATGTTTGCTCAATGAGAGGATATTGAGTCTCAAGTATTTGTATAGAGATACTAAAGCAAACCTATGGGTGTTTGTTACAGAACAAGTACATTGAATGTGATCGACATAAAGTTCACTATATGTAGTTTTATTTACCTGTCAAATAGTAACTTACAAGTTACAGTGACATAAGTAATCCTTAGACCTGAGGCATCATAGTTATCTTGTATTTGGGACATTAGGGTTTAATAATACACTTTATATATCCTACCCAAGGTCTATGTAAACATGGTTGTATCTATTGGTCTTAATGGCACAAGTATGGAGGTAGGTGAATGCACAACAAGGAATCCATCACTCTCAAACAAAGAGAGAGAATGTCCTATGTAATCATTACTGATATAACTCATAAGAATCTCTAACTAGAGTGGAGTGTCTTTGAAAAGAGTTTTCAAATGGTACTTATGTGAGTCAATATCATATGATGGTTTACATGTAATTAAGTTGGTAGTTTGACAGTCATCCATATTATAATAACTTAATTGGGACATTGTATGTTGGAAGGATCTTATTATGTCTTTACTATTAACTGAAAGGTTCACTTTATTATTTCACAGTATTCATGGTATGTCATGAAATGCTGCTAGGTGTCACTCATGACTAGTAGAAGCCCGAAGAATATAAAGTGATATTTATTCTTCATAAGGGAACTAGAAAGAGTTTCTAATTGAACCCAAGTAGAAAGAGTTCTGCTTAGGGACATGATAATTGTCCAAGTCTACTATTGAATACCTGTGAACACAAAAGGTCACACACCCATAAGCATATGTGTATATTGGTTAAAAGAAAGAGAAGAAAAAATCAAATTTAAAGTAAATTTGATGCCACGTGTATTAAGAGTTAAAACATGGGGCAATTGTGCAATTATGAGATAATTAGCACACTACAATTAGGGTTACTAAAACCCTAGGGCCAGCCCTACATGTTCTATTTAAATAACACTCTTGCTAGCATGCTAGGACATGTTTTTAGTGAGAAAAACCCTAGGGCTGGCCTCTTCTCTCTCTCTTTTTCTCGTTGTTCATTCATTCTTCTAGGGTTTTTGAATAAGGAAATATCAAGGCCTACATTCACAAGCTTGGTGTGGATACTCTTGGAGGCCATTCACTTGCATGGCTCAATTTTCATTGCAACTAAAAGGCTCTCAATGTAAGTTCTATAACTATCTCCATAGATAGGAATTTTAGTGATGCATTAAAAGCATGATTTTGATCATGGCTTATTGGAAATCATTCAACCAAAAATTTTAATTTCCGCTATGTTCTTGGTTAATTTCCTTTCAGTAGTATCAGAGCCAAATCATGCTCTTATGCAGCACTTTAATGGAGGATTAAGGCATGTTAATTAAAACTTTTGAAAACTAGGGTTTAAGGTTTTAAAAATTTTGTTTTTGAAACCCTAATATAGTTTGTAAAATTATTTGGATTATGTTCTTCATACTTTGATCATGAGATGATCAATATTTATTTTATATAGATGATTAGTGTATGTGATACATGAAGAAAAATAAATTAAAAACCCTTTTTTACCTTGGGTCGTGAAGAACAAGTGAGATACAAACCCAATTTTTTGAAAACTGTTTTGAACATGCTAACTTGTTTGGCTTGTATCTTAATGAATATTGATCCAAATCGCATGAAACTTGTTTTGTTGCGATCATGAGACATCATAGATTGGAAACCAAGCAAATTTCAATTTTTTTACAAGCCATTAAGGCCGTGTTTGGAGGCAAAAAACAGTGGCTGTCCGAAAACTAGATATTTTGGAAAAAATTTTGAAAATCATCCTTGTTTTGCTTGGTGTGATCAAACCACACCACTGCTGCCCTTCAAACTTCATGGAAGTGTTCCATGGATGTATTTGAAGGATTCCATGATTTAGTTTTGGCTTTAAAAGCCATGGAATGCATGGTTCAAAAAATATTTATTTTTCTTGAAAGAATGGATAAAAGTTTTTGGTTTTATTGCTCAAGAGGGTTTTGATTTGTTTTAAACCTTCAAACCTACCCTAGAGGTGCCGAAAATCATTAGGGAAGAGTCCCCACACATGGTCGTGCCTCCCCATGGCCGTGGTGAAGCTTTTACAGTCCATCAATGGTGGATTAAAACCCTAGCTTAGTTTTTAGCTTATGTGTAAGCTTTAAAACCCCATAAAACTTGCTTCTCTTGGTTTGTTTTTAATGTAACTCAACTTTGAATAGCCCAAGGATTAAATTCCAGCAATCTAGAGCTTTGGCCGTGAGCCATGAGATGGTCATGGCCATCATCTTCTTCGTTGGGACACCAGGGTTTCATGTGAAACCCTAGTTTTGCAGAATTTTGAATTTTGATTATTTTTGTTATCCTAATTTTTCTAAAATCATTCCAATGATAAAAGAATGTTTTTTAAAAAGTGTTTTTAATAAGATTGAGATAATAAAATAATTTTTTGATATTTTTATATTTAATAAAATTGTTTTATTGAATATAAAATGAGCTAATTAATATTAATTTATTAAAGTCAGTTTCTGAAACTTCATTTTTCTGGAAATTAATATTATATTATTTTCTTATGTTTATTTAAGAAAATATGAGGTTGGGCTTAGTCCTAATGAGATTAGGATTGAGATTAAATTTTCATGCTTATGGAAATTTAACAAAAGCTTTGTTATACATGCATTCCTCCATTATTTACTTATTTTTTAGCCTTTATTTATATGAAATGTGATTGTGTTTATCATGTGATGGTGATGATTATGGACTTAAGACCAATTAAAATTGGATGTGATTGGCTGCTTCAATATGATTGAATTTAGGGTTATGGAATTTATGTTGATGTAATTTAATTGGGCTTGGGTGCCTCTTTGTTTCTCTTTGTATTTATTTATGTATTCTCATTCCCTATGATGTATCCTTTTTATATTATTGTAAAGTAATACATCCTCATGGAGCAATGGTGGAGCAATCAGAAGCATGGAAAAGCATGATGGGACTTGAAGAGCTTGAAGACTTTTCATGTGCATGCAATTATTTTACAATCAAACCCTCCTATAGACCTACGTTCAACTTTATTGGCTCAAAGTTGAATATTTATTAAAAGTCCATAATCATCTTAATTATATTATGAGATCATATATGATGTATGTGATGCATGTGAATATAAATGATGAGACCCTCAAAGACCAAAAATCTCTCATATGAGATATTAAGTTGTAATTGAGGGGCATTATGAATGTCCTATCATACCCTTCAATTATTGCAAGATTAGTTAGAATTCTTTGTTTGGATATGCCGGCTGAAGATATGTAGGGGACTATTCACAATTTAGGATTCTAATTAACCTATTTAAATATGAGATATTATGAGATGGCAAACTGATATACACTAGGAAACTATTATGTGAGGTTTATGTCAGATTTAGCTATTTTATAAGGAATGATGGGTATGACTTAATTAGGTTGAATAAGTCAAGAAACTATTATGTGAGATTTATTCAATCTAAAGGCTAAAGGAATGATTGGAGCTTGCTTTATTAGCATTAGGTAAGAGTTACCTACTCATTGTAAACTAATGAGTCAAGAAACTATTATGTGAGACTCACTAATTTATAATGGCGCACCAATCCCCACTAAAAATCTTTTAAAAGATTTTCAAATTCCATTTGAGGGTGTATGGGATTTGATAGGATAGTGGGAGGCACCATTATTATTTAAGGACCCAAATATAATGGTTATAAATGAAATGCCTAATTTTCTATTTTTTAAATTGTAGATCACCAAGGCCCACCTTAATCCCCTATCCAGAATTCTTGATAACAACAGACTAACAGAACCCAACTTTTTGGATTGGCTGAGGAATTTGAGAATAGTTTTCAATTCTATAAGATTGCCTATATACTGGATGAACCTATTAAAGCATTTCTTCCTCATGGTGCATCTGAGGAGGAAAGAGAAACTTTTAGAAAGTGGCGAGATGATGACATACATATTAGATGCTACATGCTAGCATTAATAACCAATGAGCTTAAGAAACAACATGATAAGATGGATAGTGCTAAATCAATTCTGATTCATCTGCAAGAGTTGTATAGTGAACAGAGTCGATTGGAAAAGTATCAAGTCGCCAAAGGCAATTCTGAAAAGGCTAATGGAAAGTGTTTCCATTGTGGCAAAACTAGGCATTGAAAAGAGAACTGCAAGGAGTACTGGATTCCATAAAGAACTAACCTTTAAAAGGTATGGTTGATGCTCTATTTATTGAAACTAACTTATCTGTCAGTTCTGCTTCTATTTGGGTATTATATTCTGGTGCAAGTTCACATATATGTAACTATGCAGAATCTAAAGAGAAGCAGAATGCTAATTAGAGGAGAAGTTACCCTTCGAGTGGGAAATGGAGCAAAAGTTGATGCATTAGCTGTGGGGACTTGCTTCTTGACATTACCATCCGGAAATATTCTAGAATTTGTAGATTGTTTATTTATGCCAAAGATTATAAGGAACATTATTTCTATTTATGCTTTATGTAGGACTGGTTATAATAATGTTTTTGGGAAAAATATTTGTTCTATTTCTCTAAATAATGATTTAGTAGCTACTGGCATTTATTTAAATGGTCTTTATTTCTTGAATATAAATGGTAATGTTAATTACATAGAGCATAATGATGAAAATGCTAAAAATCCCAAGAGACCTAGAGATAAAGAGATTCCAACATATATGTAGCATTTGAGACTAGGTGAGAGGATTAACAAGTTGGTTAAGGATGGACAATTAGGTTCATTGGTATTTGTACCCTATCCAACTTGTGAGTCTTATTTCATGGGTAAGATGACCAAGTCACCCTTTACTGGTCACAATGAAAGGGCTGCAGATATATTGGGATTAATACATAATGATGTATATAATCGAATGAGCAAGGTAGCTAGAGGAGGTTTCTCTTATTTCATTACCTTTACTGATGATCATTCACGTAAAGGATATGTGTACTTAATAAAGTACAAATCTGAAGCTTTTAAAAAGTTCAAAGAATTCAGATATGAAGTAGAGAAACAAACTGGCGAGAGTATTAAAGCTCTTCGATTAGATCGAGGAGGTGAATACTTAACTACTGAGTTCTTGGATCTTTTCAAGTATGCTGGCATTCTATAACAGTTGACTCCTCCTAGAACACCACAGTCAAATGGTGTATCTTAGAGAAGAAATCTAACTTTATTAGATATAGTTCCATCTATGATGAGTTATACTGACTTACCTATCTCCTTTTGGGGATATGCCCTTGAAACTGCTGCATACCTATTAAATAGGGTTCCTACTAAGTCTATCCCTAAAAGACAATATGAGATGTGGTATAGGAAGAAACCAAGCCTTAATTATCTTAAGGTTTGGGGTTGTCCAACATATGTTAAGAAACATAATGTGGATAAACTTGAATCAAGATAAGAAAAATGTATGTTTGTGGGTTATCTCAAATAGTCATTGGGATATTACTTCTATCATCCTAACGAACAAAAAGTGTTTGTTAGTAAGTTTGCTGTTTTTCTTGAGAAATAGTTTATTCAAGAATGAGGCAAATGAAGAAAGATAGAAATCGAAGAAATTTTTGAAGAGCCACAAACATACCTTGATTCACCTCTTGTCCCTGTTGAGACAGAACCTAAAGATACACAACCTGTTCATAGATCTACTAAGATATCTGCACCATCTCAAAGGTTGGGTTATTTTCATTAGGAAGATAAGGAATTGGTCCTAGGTGATAGTGATCACCCAGATGATCCTAGAAACTATGAAGAGGAGATGTTAGACATCGATTCTAGAAAATGGCAAGAAGCCATAAAAACCGAAATGGATTCTATGTACTCCAACCAAGTCTAGACTTTGGTAGATCCACCACAAGATATAATACATATTGGCTGCAAATGGGTCTACAAGAGGAAGATAGGCTCAGATAGAAAGGTAGAGACCTACAAAGCTAGGCTAGTGGAAAAAGGTTACAAACAGAGACAAAGTGTCGATTATGAAGAAACATTTTCGCTAGTGGCTATGCGAAAATCCATTCAGATCTTGTCATCTATAGCTGCACATTATGACTATCAGATTTGGCATATGGATGTAAAGACTGCCTTCCTTAATGGAAACATTGAGGAAGACATCTATTGAAAGAATTCCATGGAAATAAGCGGAATAAAAATTTTTCTCCATGAAAGATGAACCAAGATCTCATGATGATTGTATAAGCTATAAATAGGACTTTAAATAATGTAAACAACTTACATTGATAGCCTTAAGAGTAGGATTAAATGATTGTAGAGCAGCCCCAAAACAATGAAAGCCTCCAAGATTGATCCACACTAGAAGCAAACTTCAAGAGAATGAGAGAGGAGAGGAGAGTAGTTGCTAGGATTTCTCAAAACCCTTTTGATCTAATCACACTAGCTATGGTCGGCCCTCCCTTGTGTCTATCTAATATGATGAGTGCTAGCTCTTTATTAGATAGATGGTTATCTTATTTCAAATTTGAAATAATTCAAATTCAAAATACAAGTGCAATGATAGATAACTTGTCATCTTAATTTGAATTTCAAAATCAAAATTTAAATTCAAATTTCAAATGCAAGAAGCTTGTCATCTTAATTTGAATTTCAAAATCATAATTTTTCAAATGCAAGAATCTTCTTAATTGCACATAGACCCTTAAATAATAACCTTTATTATTTAAGTCATTTATAATTAACTTTTAATTATAAATATACCCTCTCTTATCTTTTAAATGAAGCTACCAACTATATGTGTGTGACCTCTTAGCTTCACAACAACCTAGTAGTAGGAATTAGGATAATAAATTATCCTTTCAAATAAAACAACTTTTATTTAAGGTTCAAATTAGAACTCTTCTAATTTCCCTTTGAGAAATCAATTTCTCTTTGGCCTCTACTAGTCCTGAGTGACATCTAGCAATATGTCAAGACACACCATAGGTTGTGTCAAGGTTAAATATAACACAATGAACCCTTCAGTTACAATTATGATACAATTCAATCCTTCCATCATACAATGCCTTAGTTAAATTACTTGGGTAGTGGATAATATGTCAAAACCCTAATTTAACATTTTGTATGTGATTCTCAAAATATAAATTCAACCTTGGGATACTTAAGAAACAGTTTTCCTATTCCCAACTGCTTTGGCCAAAAACTTATATGAATTATATCTTTGAGAATAATACAAGACATTCCCTCTCTTTACTGAGAGTGATAGATTCCTTGTTGTACACTCATATGTCCCCATGATAGGTTCACTAGGGCCAATGAGTACATATACAAATTCCATGGTTAGGATATGTACATTGTACTATCAAACCCTAATATCCCTAACACAGGACATCTATGGTGCCTCAGGTCTAAGGATCACTTGTATCATTGTAACCCTGAGTTGTTGTTTGACATGTAAGTAAAACTCCATTCAACAAACTCAATCAATGATCACATTCAGTGTACTTGTTCTCAAACAAGCACCCACAGGTTTGTCCTAGTGTCATTACACAAATGACTTGAGACTAGTCATTCTCCATATTGAACAGACATAACCTGTGCTAGTCTATCCGGATTATTAATGCCCAATAAATAATCCTATGACTAGGAATATCTAAGAAAAAAGTCTTTAACAATATAAGTCTCCTAATCTCAACTCTTGAGATCTTATATTGACATTCCTTCTAAGGACTTACCATGAATATAATAACAGAAGAATACATGATAATCAAAAGCCCATATTATTAATGAATAATAATAATACATGAATCAACTTTATGTCCTAAATTACACCAGTGTGATTGGCTATTAGGGCATATTAATAACATCTATATGGAGCAGCCTGAAGGTTTTACATCTAGTGGTGAGGACCACAAAGTATGCAAGCTACAGAGGTCCATTTATGGACTTAAACAAGCTTCTAGAAGTTGGAACATCCGGTTTAATGAAGCAATCAAATCTTTTGGATTCCTTTAGGACATGGATGAACCTTGTGTATACAAAAAGGTTAGTGGGAGTGCAATCACTTTTCTTATCTTATATGTTGATGATATTCCACTCATTGGGAATAATGTAGGAATGTTATCAACAGTCAAGCTTTGGCTTTCACAAAACTTCTCCATAAAGGATTTGGGATAAGCATCCTATATACTGCGTATAAGGGTCTATAGAGATAGATCTAAAAGGTTGCTTGGTCTCTCCCAATCCATGTACATAAAGAAAGTGTTGAAGAGGTTCAACATGGAAAATTCCAAGAGAGGTATGATTCCTTTCAGACATGGAATTCATCTTTCCAAAGGCATGAGCCCTAAGACACCATGGGAAAGAGATAACATGAGTAAGATTCCATATGCTTCGGCTATTAGAAGTCTTATGTATGCTATGCTATGTACTAGACCTGATGTAAATCATACTGTTAGTGTGACTAGTAGATTTCAGTCTTGTGAAAACCCAAAATTTTATCTTCATTTTATTGATTATTTTATTTGATGTTTATAAAAAAAAAATCATTTTTTGAAAATGCCTTATACGTCCCCAAGACATAAAAGCTACCCACCCCATTTCTTTCTTCCATTTTTGGCAGAAGCTAGTAAATGGGAGAGAGTGAGTTCAGGAGAGAGAAGGAGAAGGGAGGTCTTGCCGAGGTTGCTGGAGATCATGGTCATCGTCGTCTCGCCGAAAAAAGTAAGCATGTTGTTTCTTTGTTTTTCTTCATCTTCTTCATTTTTTCTTTCAAACCCATTTTATGGGTTTGGGGGGTTCAAAAATTGGATTTGTGAGGAATGTTGGTTCTAGGTTGTTGTGGGGGACGGTTTTGCTTGATTTGTATAGGATTTGAAGGTTCAGTTGAGAAATTTGGGGTAGTTTTGAAGTTATGCCTTGTTTTGGGTTTATGTGGGTTTTATGCCTAAAACTTTGTGGATCTCACGATTGTACCGTTAGATCTTTGATTTTTTTAAGAATTTATGGTTGTTTAGACTTGTTTAGGTTGGATCTAAAGTTTTATGGTTGGGATTTGAGGTTAGATGGGAAAATGGGAAGTTTTGTGAAAAGGTACCTTTGCTGCTCGTTACTAGGCATTTTTGGGATGGTCCTATCGATAGGGTAGTACTCCCTATCGATAGAGAACAGCCTCGAGTTGTAGGGTTGGATGGATGCAAGGTGTTCCTATCAATCAGACGTTGTTCCTATTGATAGGGTGTGGTTGTTTATCGATAGGATAAGGTGCATACCGATAGACCCTTTCTTTTTCCTTTATTTTCTTCCCCAATTGTTCATTTCTTCTTTTCCTTAGTTTTTCTTAATATTTTGATATCCAATCTAGAACTTTTGGAAATCCAGGGTTGGGTTTTAAGGATGGTTTAGTATTAGAAATTTGATATGCATTTCACCTATCTTTATTTCAGATTTGGGGAGTCCGTGGGAGGACCATTACGCTACGTAGTATTGCATTGACATTTAGGCCTAGCAGAGACCTAACTTTTGAGGTAGGAATATGTATATTCATACTAATGCTAGTGTAGACATCCATTTTTGACCATGAGTATGGTCATTAATGGTTGCCTGTGATTAGAGGTGAAATAGGGTGTTAAAACCCTATGTTTCCAATTTTACCCTTATGAGTAGTTAGGTAGAGGTCATTATCGCATGTAGGTTTTTAGGTCAGATTGAGTTGGTTCTTCTTGCATTTAGTTTTTAGAGAGTCTAGGAACATCCCTGTAAAATTTTATGGCATTCTGAGCCTAACTTGATAGAAAATAAGGCCTTTTGTGACTTAAAGGGCAGTACTGTCCTTTGAATCACAAAAGCCCTGAATGACTGTCGATCTTGTCTCGAATGGTCTCGAGGCTTTTGCATAGATATTTAAGATGTGTTTGGTAGCTAAGTTGATTAGTGGTAAGGCCTGTTGAGCCTTCTAGCTCATGTTTGGCTCTTGAGGCTCAAAAGGCCCTTTCAAGCTCATATTAGGGTTTCGACCGGAAGTGACCGGGATTCGATCTTTTCATCAAACCAAAGCCTTCAAAGGCTTCAAAACACTTTTTTAAAACGTTTTAAAACTTGTTTCGAGAAGAAGAAATGATTTCGAGAGCAATCGGTTAGCAGATTTCAAAACCCTAATTTGGGCCCAGTAAGCCCTAAACAGCTAATCGGTCAGCTTTTCCCTAAAAATTTGACTTTAGTCAATGAATTTTAACTTCAAACACTTCTTAAAACATGTAGAATCAAATCACGATCGTTTCGGTTCTTGAATCGTCGAATTTGGACTTAAAACAGGCCCGAAAAACCGAAAAAAGCCGAAACCGGGTCAAAATGGGCCGAGACAGGCCCAAAATAGGGCAAAATTGGGCGAGGGAATGGATGACTGTCCACCCATGGACGGCCAACCGTCCTTGAGGGATGGCCAACCGTCCCTAGGTGGATGGTCAACAATCCTTTTGCCCAATAACTGCTATTTTTCAGTCTTTTTTCTGCCCGAGACTCTTCCAAGCCTTGCCACGTGTCTAGTTCGGCCATGGGGACTTTGGGATGAGTTTAAAGACCTTGGAAGGCTGGTTTAGAGCCCTTGGATCATTCCTAAGAGATTTAAACTCATCCATTGATTAAATTCAGTCTTCCCTATAAATAAAGAGCTCTGAAATCAGTTTTAACACACACAATTGGCTTTAGAGAGCTAGCTTGGAGAGTAGAGGCTTGAGCATTGCACAAGCTTCCCCCATAGCACTCTTAGCTATACTTTTGAAGTCCTTTGGAGGTTGGAGAAGATTCAAGAGCAAGGGAGAAGGAATCAAAAAAAGGTTAGTACAATTATTTATTGTACCTTAGTTTTAAAAGTTTGCATATCTCTTCTTCTTCTTCTTCTTCTCTTTTGTGTCCATATTATGTTAGGATTAGGTGTTTAGGATGAGTCTTCATATTTAGGATTTCTTTGTATTTTTTAGTATGCATGATAGGGATTAGTTTATTATGTAGTATGCATAATAGGGATTAGTTTATTATTTCTTTAATATGCATGATAGGGATTAGTCTTATGATACATGGAATATATGCATATTTTTTTCTTCTTTTCTTCTATTATCACATCATGTTAGGAATAAGTGTTTAGGATTAAATTTTCTTTTAGTATGCATGATAGGGATTTTTAGTATATGGGAATGCATGTTTAAACTTTTTTTTAGGATGTTAGTTTATTCTAGTTTAACATTAATATTGTTCTCATCATAATCATTTTTATCACTTGGAATGTTTGATTGATGTATGAATTTTGTTCGAGGGAGCATGCAAAGGTAAGTCCCTTCCCTTGTGATTAAATGAGTTATGAGAAGTATGATTATGATGCTATATTTTGATGATAGTTTTAGTATGCATATTAGGTTGCATGTTAATCATTTTTACCTTTCTTATTTTCATGGCCTTCAATGCATTTTAAAAAGTATGTTCAAATCTATCCATTAATTGAAAATACCTTTAAAGTGTATTAAATGTCATTTTTTAGGCCCAAATTAACTTAGAAACATGTCTAGGTTCACATAGAATAACTAGATTGCATTTAGGACATTTTTTCATGCATTTTTAGTATTGTTTGGTGCATTTTTTGTTAGTTTTATTTAAATTCCAGCATGCATATAATTAGTATTTTAGGTATTTAGACTAACTTAGGACTAGCTAGGAACCCTAAGATTACGGAGGTTACTTGACCTCGCTTAGGACTGTCCTTTGTTGTAAGAATTAGGATAGCAATTGAGTTCTACCTAATTTAGGAGTCTACTTCGAGAACAACTCTAAAAGTAAGTGATTTTGAAAGAGTTTAAAATGGAATGAAATTCCATCTTTTATGCAAAGAAAAGTGTTTCGATCAAACCCAAACTCTCGAAGTTAGAGTCCTAGATAAGATAGAATCCTTTTGGCTATATGGTTCATTACAATAGGAGAGTCCTATTTAATCGAACTACGTGGACTTTGATCTTTATCAAGAAATTGGTAAGGTAAGTAGGCAGTCAATAGGGCGCAAGTCCAATCTTAGGTTGACTACTAGTCTCCTAAGATCCTTAGGATTGTGTATACTTTTGTACTATCTATTATTATTATTATATATTATTATTCATATTTTGTGGTTGATTAGATAAATAGCATTCTTGTGATAAGATTTTGATAAAGCCCAAACTTAATTAGGAGACCTTTAATTAGGGCGAGGTGGGTGCCTATAAGGAATTCTTTGGAACCTTCCCACTTCGTAACCTAACCCCCGAATCCTACTTTGGTTCGAAGACTTGCTTTTCCTATAAATATGGAGTCAATGTTTTATTGAAAATAAAACTCTTTTTGTGGTTTCCTTGTTCCCTAAAAATAAGGCGGCGACTCCCAGTTTTTTACAAACTCTTATCATTTTTTAAAAACTCAATCTTGAGTGGATAATAGAGAAGGATAAACATGGATAATAGAGAAGGATAAATCGATACAGATAATGAATAATCCACAATCCACTCAGACCTCAAAGTGAACAAAAGGCCTCTTGATCCCTTGGGATAGGTGGCTGGTTCACAGATTGGCGACTCCGCTGGGGATGTCGAGGGCTAAACTCCATTTAATTATTTTTAGGCTTTTCAATTTCTTAATTAATAAAATCAACCACCTGCATTTGTATGACTGTGTGACTTTAATTTTTGCATTGTGTGCACATTGACTCTGCACGTTTAGGACGTTGTATACGAAAGCCAACGATAAGCCTAGCCCTGGGCCCCGTTTCTTTGACTCTCGGGTTCCATGTATGCGAAATTCATCACTCTTCTCGCCACGTACCCTCGGGTATATCAAACGGACCAATCACGTACTGTTGGACCCACGCGGCATTCCTGATGTCACATGTGGTTAGGTATATTGATTGGACCGAGCGAGTAAGGGACACTCAGCCTACCCTTTGCATTAATCCATGCAAACTGTCTCTCTAGGACACATACCCTACATCGCCTGTCACACACTATTGTAATGTTATGCTGCTAGATTTTCCCCTCGGTTTTGTTTGAGCCTTGATTGTGAAGTGTGTAGAACCATTAGGACCTGGATTTGTAGGACTAGACCTTTATGAAATGCCCTAAACTCTTAAGAGATGTGTCTTGAAAGAGTTAGGGTACCTATGGTATTGATCTGTGAGCTTTAGGAGAAGATGTGAGGTGTGGGTTTTAGACCCATATCCTTTGGATAGAAGGTATAGGTCTGCGGTGAGTTCGAGACGTGGGCTTTAGGCCCATCTTCATAGGATAGGATGTGAGAGTGTTTGAGGTGGGATTGATGTGTGGGCTTTCAGCCTATACTTTTAGACCGTTAGTCCATTTATGAGCCTTGTGGATTGAAAGTGAGATTCGCGTGGGCTTTAGGCCCATGGTCTAAAGTAGGATCCTTAGGTCTACACCTTCGATGAATATTCTTAACCCATCAGGATGAAAGGTTCTGTGAAAACCACAGACATGGATGCGCAGCGGAAGAGGGTAAAAACAAAACTTTTCTGTTTTAATAAAAACA